>CAUYRT010029248.1:0-14802 GCA_963574885.1 Lepilemur ruficaudatus
TGGGCTAGAGTGGCTCACAGCAACCTCAAACTCCAAGGCTCAAGCAATCCTTCTGCCTCAGTCTCCCGAGTAGCTGCCTACAGGCATATGCCACCATGCCTGGCTAATTTATATATATGTGTGTGTGTGTGTGTGTGTGTGTGTGTGTGTGTGTGTGTGTGTGTATATATGTATATAAATATTTAGCTGGCCAATTAATTTCTTTCTATTTTTTAGTAGAGATGGGGTCTCGCTCTTGCTCAGGCTGGTTTCGAACTCCTGACCTTGAGCGATCTGCCCGCCTTGGCCTCCCAGAGTGCTAGGATTACAGGCATGAGCCACCGTGCCCGGCCATCATACATTTTTAATTGTTTGTTAACTATAACATCTAGCATTACCTTAACTGATAAAACGGTAAAGTTCCCTTTGATCACAACCAACAATCTTGGTTCCTTTTCTCCCTCCCAATCAGTATTTTAAGTTTGTGTTTCTTTATAGACATTTTATGTAGTTTTACATGTATTTGTATATTTATATAAAAACTATTAATATATGCTGATATTGTGTATTATATATTTTTGCTCCAGAACATGGGCTAGAGGTCTATCCACTATCATTTTAGTTGATATACAGAATTTCATACTGTAAATAAGTCATTGTTTATTTAGTTATTCATCTGCTAATGGGCATTGCTGAAAGACAATTTTAAAAATATTATAGTTTGGAGCAAGGAAGCCAAATTCATGATATAGCCATGATAGAACTGGTCCTAGTGCATATATAATAATTTCTTATTTAATTTAGTTGAGTAGTAGGATGACTATTTACATTTGTATATAAAGTGAAATAAAAGAGATCAGGATAGTTAAATTTTAGAGTAAGGACTTGTGATTTGCAGTTTCAGTAAATGGAAGGCCTTGAGAATGCCATGGCCCCTTGGCACTTGTGAGATTCCTTTGGAAAGGGATAATTTTCCTAATGTTAATTCTGTCAGTTATAAGGAAATATTAGAAAACAAAGCATATGAAATAGCCCATTGATCTCCCAAGGTATTTTTGGTATCTGTAGCTGGTATTAGCCTTGGACTGGGCTCATCTTCTGAAATCCATTTCTATGTTCCAAAGTAAATTGATTTCTCCCACTTAGTCTACAAATCATAATTTGATGGCACATTTCTTTGACTTAGAGTATATTTGATGTTAAAAACAAGATTTTTGCCCATAGATAATATGCTGAAGGGATTGGGATATGGGGATAAATTAGGACTCCTATAAATAAAAATTTATGAAATAATAGTAATTTATGAATTTCTAGCAAACAGAAGAAACAGTACAGAAACTGAGTGGCATGATGGCTTTCCTGAAATGACATTGCTTGTATGAAAAGAAATTTTTTCATTTTGCTTGCTGCCTAATAAGTTTGGGATTAAGAATGACTGAATCATTTGGGATTAGAATAAAGCTATCGGTCTAGTTTTTCCTTATTTTTTTCTGGGAAAAGTTAGGTATCTATTACATTCTTATAACTTTTGATTACATATGAAACACACTAAATATGTTTGTTATTTACAGAAAAATTTAAAATATTTCGTATTTATAGGATCACTTAGTAAAGCAAGGGATCTTTTGTAAAAAAGTTATAATTCCCCTGATGTATCTCTCTTAAAAAATAAGTCATGTAACTAATTAATACATATATTGAGCTTTGCTGTGTGGAAAGTACAGTACTTGGCTTTGTGGAGACTATATATTGAATTTAATTAAAGGAATACCTTCCTAATGGTTGATGAGATTTTAATACAACAATGGATAAAAGCTTTTACAATTGAACTATTGCAAAATGTTATATTCTCTGAATTGCCACAGTTTTGTAAGTGTGTACATGAAAAATTTTAGATATTGGTAAAGAGAGATGAGATTTATTCACAGTAAGTCTCCCAAATAGTTCTTTTGTCTAACCCTGATCAAGCTTTTATTCACATGCCCCGTTTCATCACTGTTTTCTGTTATCTCCTTACTTCTTCTGTCTTGTCTTTCATCCCATCAAGCTGTTCACAGCCTCACTGGGTCTTCAGACTTATGCCTCTTCCTAGCTCCCTGTATCATTCCTCACCTTCTTGAAGCTGCTTTGGGTTTTTCTTACACATATCTCATTTTTAATAGAAAATGAACTCTGTGCTTTATTGTTTTCCATTCTCAAAACTTAATTACACTTAGACTGTAGATGGGGAAGAAGAAGTAAAAAGGAAAATGAATATGTTTTTTAAATTTCAAGTGGAGTAATTTGCAAAGATATTTGGAATCATTGTGGTAATTGTGGCAAAGGGTCACATTAATATTTACCTTTTTATTTTAAAAATGTTTAAACATTGTTATTAATATAAAATTATTTTCCATATTCTGAGGGTATAGAATTGGAATATTGCATGAAATAAATATATTTACCTAGTTTTGAACAAATAGTCATATGTTTCTCTGGCAAACTTTTAAACAGAAGTACCCCCAAATTCATTTTCTTTAAAAAATTTAAAGATCTTTTAGTTGACTAACCCTGGTTATAATAATAATTAACATCTATCACATAAGCTATTTTAATAAAGTAGGATTATTAACATCATTACTTAATTTAAAAGTCTTATCAATTTTTACTTTAATCCCATATATTTTTATCTTCCTAATGACTTACTTTACCATTGAGACCTATAGGGTAGTCAATTATATTTCAAGGTCAGAGAAAAAGAATTTAAAAAAAACAGCTCTCAGACCACTTTTTAAAGTAATACTTTAACACAGAAGATTCAAGCATAAAAAATTGTCATTCTCATTTTTGTAACCCTGAACAATGGAAAATAATGTATCTTTTCTGTTTACTGTGACACGTCTTATGCATGGTAATGTCCTTTTTAGAAATTCTCATATATAACTTTAAAATACTTTTTTCCGCTTTCGTATTTGTCCTCAATGATTAGTAATTTGAAAATAGAGTTATCATGTTTCTTAATTGAGTACCAGCCTTTGATTAGATCATATTTTAAAGATTACTTAGAATATTTGAACCATGCAGTTCAACTTACTCTGTATAAAATTTATTACAAACATTATGTTTGTTTTTTTCTGATAAAACATACTCATTGTAAGAAAAAAACACAGAATAAGCAAAAATAACTTGTTTGTAATCCCATTATCACTCGTATATAGCCATTATTAATATTTTGGCAAATACAACTGGAAGTATGCTGTATATATAGTTTTGTATCCTGTTTTTTGGGCAGCAGAGTGACATTATATTTTCAAAGAATCATTTTGATGTCTATTAGAATATAGACTATAGATATGCAAAAATGGAAACAGAGAGACAAGTTAGGAAGCTAACAGTATAATCCGGACCAGATATGATGGTGGCTTAAAACAGGATGGTGGGAGTAAAGAGTGGTGAGATTCTGAATATATTTGCAGTTTGAAGGTAAAGCTTATAGAATTTCCTAATGTATTGGATATGAATGTCAGAGAGATGAATCAAGGATGATTCTGAACAACTGGTAAATGGGATTGCTGTTTATTGAGCAGTTATTAAGATTATCTAAAAACCTTACTATAATGGTCTACATAATATTCCATCTTATGAATATGCTGAAATGTATTTAACTTATTTCCTGTTCTTGGATATGCAGATTAAGTCCATTTTTCACTGTTAAAAATTAAAACAAACAGCTTATAATTAAGTCTTTGACTATACAGTGGATTGTTATTCTAAGGCTAGAGCTCATAGATATTTTAAAGTTGTTTGTGTATGTTTTTCTTTAAGACTATGGATTTTTTTTCAGATCTGGAGTTTTTCTGAGAGGGTATCTAAGATCACCTATCTAATTTCATTCGTATCAGCATTGGGTAGCATAAGGTAATATATCAATAACAACAAATCAAAACTAACGACTCTTGTGAGTTTGACAGATAAGAAAAGGTGTATGTTTTGCTTCGCATTAAGCATAAAAAGGAATGGTAAGTTTTTCTCCATAGGTGTTTTTGGTTCATATATTAATAATTTCTTGTAAAATTAATTTGTTATTTGTAGTGTAGTTTGAAAAAAGAGAACTAACATTATGAGTGCATATACTTTGGTTAGGCACATTGCAGGGTACTTTACATTATTTTATTTAAAGTCACAACATATTGGGAGATAAGTATTATTCTTTACATTGTATAAATGAAGAAACAAAAATAATTACAAAGAACTTGGCAATATACATGATGAAGTTGCTTTATGTAAAATCCAAATATATTTGTTATATTGTATAAAAGGCTTGATTCTTTTTAGGATCTTCATAGCTTTCAAGAGTATTACTGTTGAAAATTTTGATTTTAATTTGTCATAGGAGATTTTTGTATTTTATGTTTGAGAAACATAAAATGCTTTACACCTATTTAAAGGGAAAGTTGATAAGTATGATGTTTTCTTTGTGTATTATAAGAATGTTTTCATGACAGAGTAATAAATTATTTACCTTTAATGAAATCAGTTTTAGGTAAGTTTTAGAACAGACATTTCTAGACATGAAAATACTCATATTTCTGTTATCTGTCATATGTTGCCCACTTGAGGAAAACTTGATAGCAATGAATCTGATTTTTGCATATCGAGCTGCTTAATCATATTCTGAATGTATAGGGCTACACAGTAGAGAAAATTCTTATATGAGATGTACAAGAAGAAATTGTATCATTTATTTTCAAAATTCTCACTTTATTAAGTGAAAAAACACGACATTGTTTTTTCAGTTTTCAAATCATATTCACATCTATATCTATAATATATACATGGATATACTTGATTTTATATATATATATACACACTATATAATTATATATTTCATAAAAATAAAGATATATTTAATTTATGTTTATATGTAATATATAATTTTATACAGTTATATATTTTTACTTATATATGTAAATACATAAATTACATATGTATATCATAATGAATATTATTAGAAATATATTTTGTGACATGTTTTGGGTGTGGTCTTTGTCATTTGCATGTTCAGTCTTCTATTGGCTTTTTGCCCTTGGGTCACTTCCAACAGTTAGTGGTGTGCTGCCCCCAGATGGTGGCACATGCTTTGATTCATATCTAAATTGATTTGATTGATTTCATGTCTAAATTTACAAAACCTTTTGACTAACTAAGATCTCTGAATTATGAATTTCAGAGAATTTTCTTCTTAGTAACAAAGAAATATCTTTTAAAATAGCTGAACAGAGCAAAGTTTATGGAGGAAGTTGGCTGATACCATGCAAGCTCTTTTAAGAAACAAATTATTTTGTACAATTTGGTATCTTTTTACTAATCCTTTGCTGTTGTTGAGATTTATCATAGTTCTTCAATTAGCATGGTCCCTTCTAATTTACTCTGACAGCCTCTAGTGGTCAGATCATTGCCTGGATTCCAACATGGTTCACATTACTATTATGAAATAGCTATTATCTACATGGCTTAGGGATAATCAGTCCAGTTTGCTGTTAAAATGGTTTCTTTCCTTTTGAGTTCTCAGACTGGGATGATGGTGATCCATTTATTATACTTAGAGAAGTAATATTAATTGAAGAGACGGAAGGAGTTTACTTTTCTGCTGCTCTAATTCTTCTGAAGTCTGTCCCTTTTGTGGTTTGGAAGCAGGAAAGAAAAAAAGAAAAGCACCCTTACCTTTCCTTCTTTATATGACTTAATTTCATATGAGAATACTTTTCCAGTTCATACTATTAGAAGTAGAACCTGTTAATTTGCCTGGTGTTTGCAGAATTCAGATTAATAAGCCTCTTACCTTAAAAATACCAATCACATGATTGGTAACTGAAAATACAGAGAAGGAGTAGATGAAATCAGGCAATGAGTAGATCACTTGTCCTAGCATTAGTCCTAGAGATAGTGTTTCTCTGATAAGGTAGGTAGAGTAGAAATGTGGCTATCACACTTTCGGGTTCTCATGAAGATCTTGTATCATACTAATGATATAACCACTATGAACTAGATGCTTTACATATATTCTCTGTAATCTTCACAATTGCCTGGACAAACACATATAATAATAAATAAATGTAAATTATAAATAGAAAAGAAATTAAGGATTAGAGTTATTAATAAATTTGCCCAAAGTCACATGTTAGTAGGTTTTGGACTCAGAATTTGAATTCAGGGTCTGTTTTGGACTTAGAATTTGAATTCAGGATCTGACCAACTTCATAGGCTACCCTATTTCTAATATAGGATTGTCTTTCAGAGTTTGGGGCATTTTATTTTCTGTAAGAGATTTTTTTTTTATATAAGAAAATTGGTTAAAATATTTAGAAATGGAAATTTGAGTAATTTTAGAAGTGTCCTTAATGTGCAACTATTTAGCTATCAAATGATTTACTTGCAATGAGTATAAACTACTTCTAGTTCAATAATGGTGGCAGTAGAGCATCAAAATGAGGTAGATACTAAGCCTCTGGAGGATTAACCTTTTTACTCTAAGAAATAATACTTGACTCTGCAAATTTAATCTCATTTTCTCCTTTTTTGTTTCTTCTTTCTTTCTGAAACACCTACTAGTCTGTTTGAAGTGGAATATCCTGGCTTGATCCTCTTTGGCTCTTTATTTTAAATATATTTTCTGTTTTTTTAGTTTTAGATTCTGGTAGTTCCTCTTCAGTCCTTCTATTGAAATGTTTTATATTGATAATCATATTTTAATTTCTAAGAATTGCTTTTGATTTTTCTTTCTCTTTTCATAGCATCCATTTTAAAAAGTAATTTCTGTATTTTCTTAATTGTATTTTTTTAAATTGTGTGTTTAACAAACAAAAAGCAATTACTTAAATCCTCTTCAGTTCCCTGAATTCTCTTTCTTTGGAGGTCTTTATATTTTTTCCCATTTGTTTTTATGGATCTCTTTCTCTCATGTTGGAGGCTGTGGAAGATTATATTTTCCAAAAATGGCTACAGCAATATTTCTGGTCCCTCAAGTATTTCTAGAGCCTTGCCACTTCCATATCAAGATGTGGAGTCTGTTTCTCTCTTTTTAAAATTGAGTGGGCCTTCGTGAAGTGACATTGCAAGACTTCTGAGACTACATCATAAAAGGCAACGTGACTTCTGCCTGATTTTCTTGTCTCTCAGTGTTCTCTGTTAGAATCCGGCCATCATTTTTTTGAGGAGGCACAGGTCACATGGTGAACGCTATGGATGGATTGTTCAACTAACATATCAGCTAAGGTCTTGTACAACAAGCTGGCATCCATTCCGATGTGTGAATGAGCCTTCTGATGATCTCACACTCCAGCCTTCAGCTGAGGCTCCAGATATCAAGGGGCAGAGACAAGCAGTCATGCTATGCCCTGTCCATAGAATCTATGAGCTTAATAAACAGCAGTTTGACACCATTATGTTTTAGAGTAATTTGTTATGTGTAGCACTAGTAGTAACTGGAACAAAGGCTTTCATCAAATTTATGACAAGCTTTATTTGATCATTCACATTTAAGAATGAAGAAAAAGAAAAGCTAATTAGGAGCTCTTTGTATATAGAAAAGACTTCGTGACTGGTTGGTTTTCTTTTAGGGTAAATGGTCAGTGAACTTGCTATTAGACTGGGCAACCCTCAAACAAGTGTGCTGGTTTTTGCTCTTTGGCATCACCACTCACAGCTGGTAGCCTGCCTATTTCTCCCTTCAAGAACTCATCCAATTTTTGTTTGATTTTAGTTTGTTTTATGAAATAAGTGTCTTCTTTTTTCCCCCTTGTAAGTAAATGTCTGTTTCCAGTGGGTTCTGCATAATTGAGGGGAGATATATAGGTGTGGTTGGTCATTCCAAGTATAGTCTTTCAATTAACTTATATCTTCTGCACCTTGACTTAATCCTGCCCTGTATTGTAGCATTTTCACAACTTGAGCCTATTCTATGTTGTAGAGCATTAGTTCTCTTTTCTTTACACATCTCCCACATGTACTCTAGGTTGAAGACCGAAACTTTCACTGCTACCTAAAATGGAGTTTTGGTAGAGAGAGGAAGTGTTATCTCGAACTGGACTTTAGCCTTTCTTGAATCAGTTGCCTATTTATTTTCATAGAAATCTTTCATTTCATTCAAATTTGTAAATGTTTTATATACACTTAGAGAAATGCTATAGCTTCACTTATAATCAGTAAGGGTTTCCATGTATCTGATATTATCACCTCTTTCTTATTCCTAACTTTGTGTATTTTTCCTTTTTATCTGACTAAACTTGTTGGATGAGAGTGCCCTAGATTTCTGTTTCCTTTAGATTGAATAGGCCACTTGGGTTCATAGACTTTGTGATTCTTTAACCTCTAATTTGTTGTAGCTGAATAAAATTCTCTGTTTCTAAGCCATTCTTTCTTTGTGCCTGAGTGATTAATATTAGACTTCTCCATACCTGATTTGCTTTCCTCTGGGCCAGAATGAAGGAAAAGTATTAATCTTGTTATTTCTTAGAACCCGTTTTTTTTTCTTCTTTTTTTGAGACAGTGTCTCACTCTGTTGCCCAGGCCAGAGTGCCATGGTGTTAACCTAGCTCACAGCAACCTCAAACTCCTGGGCTCAAGAAATTCTCCTGCCTCAGCCTCCTGAGTAGCTGGAACTATAGGCATGCGCCACCATGCCCGACTAATTTTTTCTATGTATTTTAGTTGTCCAATTAATTTCTTTCTATTTTTAGTAGAGACGGGGTCTTGCTCTTGCTCAGGCTGGTTTCGAACTCTTGACCTTGAGCGATCCACCCACCTCAGCCTCCCAGAATGCTAGGATTACAGACATGAGCCACAGCGCCCGGCCTAGAACTCATTTTTAAAATCTGAGGTTAGGACCTTTCTTTCTTAGAAGTCTTTAACAGTAGGATTTCATGACAGAGTAAATATATAGAATATAGGAATAGAAAGGAATAAAAGATGAATTAATATTTTACTCTGTAAGATGAATAGTACTGCTAACAATAAAGCGAGCAGGGAATCAGTTTGGAGAATGTAAGAAAGATTATTATTTCAGTTTTTGGTTTTGTTTAATTTGAGATGATCATCAATTTGAGGAAATGCATAGTTGGTTGTTGTAAGAAAGTGTTAAAGACAGTGTAAGGAGTAGATAGAATATCTTGAAGGCATGAAAGAAAAGAGCAGACAAATGTAGGAAAGCTCTAAATTTGGAAGGCAGGAGGAAAAAGAGGAAATACAGAAAAAAGTAGCACCTAGGAAAGTCATGTGAAGAATTTCATTGACCGAATGTTTAGTAATGTCAAATGCCCAGAAATATTATGTGGCTAGTTTGAATCTATTTTAAAAATGTTATTTAAAATATTTTGGCCTATTATATATGCTTAGATTTGTATGTAGAAATTCCTTAAAATAAGATTGTTTTAAAAGGAAAGATTTATTCAACGAATAGCTATTTCTGTCCCCAAGTACATCTCATCTCTTCTTGGGAGAAACAGATATGTGTAGACTTAAGTGTAGTACAGAATAGAGAGGACCATCATGGAGGTAAAGGGTGCTATAGAAGCTTGAATATTATTTAGAAAAACTAGGTTGTCAGAGAGTTAAGTTTTATATTAAGATTATTTTTTTCTGTAATATTTCTCCCTTTTTAAAAAACAGGTCAGAAGCTGACAACATTAGCTATGTTGATGGAAAAAATCATCACCCTGGTGTATCCCTAGTTCCTAAGTGAGCTTTTCTCCTTCTTTACTGGCACATGGAAGAGACTGGGAACTGTACACTGGCATATTGAGTCCTGTCTCTGTTAGGAGAATGGTGGGACCAGAGGCCAGATTTCTCATGGCAAAAAATGGCAAACACTTAAGTGTCTCACTCTCTGACAGATACTTCAAGTATGTTACTGCATTCAGTCCTCATATCAATCTATAATATAGGCAGCATAATTTCTTTTTATAGATTAGAAAATTAATACTAGGGATGTTAGTAATTTGAGCAAGTTTCTTAAGCTTGTAAATATTAGAGTAGAAATTTGTATTTAGATCTGTTGGCTTTAAAATCCCTACTCTTTTGTTACATCTGGTGTGTAGATGGGGAATGAAGGTAGTAGATACACATTTTAACCTTTAAGAAATTAGCAAAGACAGAAGGAAAACATAAATGGTAACCTGAGGGAAGATTATGGTCAAGTGAAGTTTAAGGAAATTAAGACCACCGAAATGTGTCTAAAATGAACATTGTGATTCTGATAATGCATAAAGGTTAGAAGAGAGAGGTGAAGAAAGATGCAAAAATTTGGGATTGGATAAATGGGAATAGGAAAGTTAGTTACTATTATAATTTTGGAGTCTAAGCATCTAAAATTTAAAGTGCTGTAAGTCTGCTTCCCTTGTGTTTTTCTCTTTAATGAAAATACTCTGTAAAGCTTGCTATGTAAGAGATTCACGTTATATATGCTAAAAGAATGACTATGTGCATAATGGTAGCAAATACAATATTTGCCATAATGGTAGCTCACTACTGAATGAATGAGATTGGGGAAATCTGTGGAGATTATTGAGGATAATACTTAATCTGTCTTCTTTGGTAGAGGAGTTAGTGTTCCAATAGACTTGTTGAGATTTACTGTATCAGTGGTCCTCAAGCAGAGATAGAACTGGTAGTACACAGAAAAATCCTTGTTGGAATGCTGTTTGGGATAGGTTTGTATCTTTATAAGTTACTAAGGCATCAGTTTAATATCTAGTTTAAATGAAATATCCTTTTAAGAAAATGTTTTTGTTTTTTGTTTGTTTCTATGGTGGTGAAAAGTTCTAAGAAGTAAGACATGAAAGATCCATTAGACCTAGATGACCTATTGAGATTTATTTTAGCTTTAAATGTACATATGCTATAACCAGCAGAGGTTTCATAAACAACCTCTGTAGTATTATAATTCATATAGTATTTTGGTGACAGAAAAAAGTAGGGTATTTATTTTCTACTTACTACAACTTATTATCTATTTACTGCTACTGTTTGGTGCTTATTAGAAGGAAAGTACATTGAAAAAGAGACTTCCTTCCAAACAAACAAAACTCTAAACAGCTGCCTGGCATTTTCAATCAATTCTTATGATAGGAAAGCCCCTAATGAGAAGAAATTCAGACACTGAGAATGATAATAGATATTCTTGTTTCATGCAATTCTCTTTCCCATGTGGAACAGTGCACCCAAAGTCTTTGACCATAATGTCAAAAAGGAGGCAGGAAAACTTTTTTTCTCTGAAATACTGATTCTATTATTGTTAGGAGTAGGAAGTGAAGTCATGGAATATTGTATCAAGAATCTGTTGCTATTTGTGCGTATTTATAGTTTCGTAGAGATCGATTTCAAACAGTGCTTAAGAACTTTGTAGACTGCAGAATCTCAAGTATTTAGAAATTTCACATAGAGACCCTGTTGAGGAATTCCTGTAAAGTTGAGTGATTCATTATGTTATAAAGGAGTTCCTTTTCGCTGTTTAGCAATATTGGCCACCTTCTTCCTCTTTTCTTAAGGCCATATCTTAATTTTTATAATGACAAGACTGTACTTTGCAAGTACTTTAAAAAATGTTAACTTCAGAGATCAAATGAAAATAAAACTAGAAGTTAGACTGTGTAAAGAAGAAGCTACACTAGGAATATTTTTAGTGGCAAAGAATTAAAACACACCTGACACTTTCTTAATCTAATTCTATTAATTTATGAAACCTGGAACTGGACGCTTACTGATATTTTTTTCTGCACTGTAATTATACTAATAAACATCTTTGTGTATGACCTTGGAATTTATAGTGCAGTAGGAGAGATTTATTATAAGTCAGTGCTTTGGAAGAAAAAGGGGATTTTTGCTTAAGTAGATTGCACATTAAGCACATATACTTGCATAACATATATTCCAGTTAGTTTTGAGCTTTAACTTGTCTTTAGGTTTTCTTTCAAAAATAGAAAGAGTTCTTTTTAAATCTAGATTCCTGAGAGATCTTTGTTATATTATTGAGTCAACTACAAAGTAACTACTTTACCTTGAAATGTGTAAAAGGAATCAATAGGCTTACAAAACTGCCTTGTAAAAAAATGTTTGAAATCATATTTTTCCTGGTAGCCTGAATATCAATGTATATGACTTTTCTGGGTTTCTTTTTTCTTGGTTTTGTTGTAATATTAAAGTCCCTTATAGTTAGAGGGTATTTAAGTATTTCAGTTTTGATTTCTTTTTTGTCCCCTGCCCTAGCTTCCCATTTCTTTTTTGTCTTGCTTTTTGTAAAGAAGTACTACTTACAAGGAATTTTCCATAGTGTCTTTACTTATTAATATCATCTCAATCAACTTTACCCATGATTTTCTTTTCTTTTTCACTAAAGTTGAAGTCTATAAAGATTTTCTATTTTTTAAATTTTTGGTTGAGAAATGCCATAGAAAGGCCACATATATCTATAATGGGCATTCAGATGGTGAATCAACTTCTCAGTGATATACAAGTCAAATCCCTTTCTCCTTTAATTTGATCTTATCCAGCTATAGTTAGCATTTGATCTCTTGGTATGCCATTCTTAAACGAAGTTACATTTTTGTCTGAAATACAGTCATGTGTCACTTAATGGTGGGGATACACTCTGAGAAATGTGTCAGACAGTTTTGTTGTGTAAAGATCATAGAGTATTTCTTACACAGACCTACATATGACACCTACACACCTAGGCCATTTTTGCTCCTAGGCTACAGATCTTTATAGCATGTTACTGTGCTGAATACTTAAGGCAGTTAAATACTTAACAATGGTTAAGTATTTGTTTACCCAAATATAGAAAAGGTACTGTAAAAATATGGTATAAAAGATAAAAAAATTGTATGCCTGTATAGGGCACTTATCGTGAATGGAGCCTGCAGGAGGGGAACTTGTTCTGGGTGAGGCAGGGAGTGAGTGGTGAGTGAATGTGAAGGCTCAGGACATTGCTGTACGCTATTGTAGGCTTTATAAACACTGTATACTTTGAGCTCTTTGTAACAACACAGTGCAAAAAACATTGTAAAGCTGTACAAAAATATATTCTTTCTTTTTAAAGTTATTCTATAAGCTTTTGTATATTTTCAAATTTTTTTCCTTTTTAAACTTCTTTTGTTAAAAACTAAGACACAAACACACACATTAACCTAGGTCTACACAGGGTCAGGATCATCAAGACATCAGTAGGTGATAGGAATTTTTTAGCTCCGTTATTATCTTATGGGACCACTGTAGTATATGTAGTCTGATGTTGACCAAACATCATTATGCAGTGCATGACTGTACATTTTCATTTGAAAACCAGAGTTTTCAAGTATGTGTAAACTATTTGAAATTTGTAGGTGATATTTATTTATATTATGCCACATAAAATCTATAATGGCCAAAGTTGATTTTTGCCATTGTTAAACAAGAGTTCTTTAAATAATTTTCCCTGTAATTAATTGAATTGATAATATGCTAAAATAGTTTATGTAATATAAATGTGTAATTTTTAAATCTTATAACTTGTATTTGCTCAAGAGTTTGTTTTGTTGTTAGTTACTGTGGAGGTTCTTTGTAAACTTATAAACCTCCAATGTGGAAGCTTCAGGGACTATATAAATTTTGTTAGCATTTGTCCTTGCATTAGATAAATAGCTAGGATTTGTTTTCTTGGCACTCAGCTAAATAATTTGCAGATAATATCTAATCTTTAAAATAACTTTTGTGGTAAATATTATTATCTATAATTTAGAGATGAGGTAACCAAGGCACAGAGAATTTAACTTAGCCTATTGCCTAGTTCATAATTGGTAAAGCAAGGAACGGAACCCAGAAATGTTTATTGAGGATGGTAATACTGTAATAAGACTTTTCTCTGTTAGAATTATTTCCTTTGAATCTACTATAAGAATAACTCAGATTGTATAGTTTAATTGTAAATATTCCGTGGCTAACTATGAAAATACTTTGATTTGTTGTTTCAATGAGCCCAATTTTACATTAGTAAACAGTACATTATAACCTAAAGAGTCAATCAAAATTTATTCACTTTTTGAGTGTGATTGTTTTAGTTCTCATTAATCTCAGACTCTGTGATGATTTTGTTTCAAAAATATTTAATTGTAGTCAATTCAGTAACTGACTTTAGAATATTACACTTTTAGTTGAATTAGCATAAATTTAAATGTCTCAGACTTTGAGGGTAATTATCTACTTATATGTTCATATTTCTAGCATGATTAAGTGGCAATGTTTAATTCATTATAGAGGTAATTTTACCCCTATATGGGGCTATGTATTCTATATCATCATACCTTTCTGTTTATAGGAAACATTTAATTAACACACTCAAGTTTTATTTAGAAGTTTAGTAATATTGCACTGTTATATCACTACTTAACAAACTATTTCGTAAAAACCAGGATTTATTTATTTATTTTATTTTTAAATTTTATTTCAGCATATTATAGGGGTACAAATATTTAGGTTATGTGTGTTGCCTTCCCCGACTTCCCCTCGCCGGAGTCAGAGCTTCAGGCATGTCCATCCTCAAGATGGTGCGCATTGCACTCATTATGTATGTATATACCCATCCCCTCCTCCCCACCCATCTGCCCGACATCCGATAAATGTTATTCCTATATGTTCACTTAGGTGTTGATCAGTGAAACCAACTTGCTGGTAAGTACATGTGGTGCTTGTTTATCCATTCTTGGGATACTTCACTTAGTAGAATGGGTTTCAGCTCTATCCAGGAAAATACGAGAGGTGCTAGATCAGCATCATTTCTTATAGATGAGTAGTACTCCATGGTATACATATACC
>CAUYRT010029249.1:0-16751 GCA_963574885.1 Lepilemur ruficaudatus
TGATCCTCTAATCAAAGGAGGATCATTTCATTTAGTACAACTGTCAGGCAAAATATTTCCATTATACCAGTTCCAGGCTCTTGGTTCTAGCACAAAACCCTTGCTATACACACACACACACACACACACACACACACACAGGTGTATTGTTAACCAATGCACAAGAAGCATTTCATAAGATTCAACATCCATTTGTGATAAAAATCTTCCAACAACGTGGAATAAAGAGGAATTTCCTCAAACTTGTAAAGGCTACTGACAAAAAAAAATGATGAAAAACGGAATGCTTTTCCCCTAAGTTTGGGAGCTAAACAAGGACGTCTGCTGTCACCATATGTGTTTAACATTATACTGGTGTTCCTAGGTATTGCAAGGCAAGCTAAAGAGTTAAAAGACAAATTTGAAAGGAAGAAATAAAACTATCTTTATTTTCAGATGTCATGATTCACTACATAAACTTACTAAAAAGCTATTCTAATAAATTGAGGTTAGCAAGGTTGCAGAGTACAAGGACAAAACTCAATCATATTTTTATATCCAAGCAATGAAAAACTGGAAATTAAAATGAACAAAGTACTTTTACAAGTGCATCAAAAGATGAAATACTTAAGTATAAATCTAACAAAATATTTGCAAGACTTCTATGCTGAAAAGTATTAAACATTGCAGAGAGAATTCAAAGATCTCAATGAAAATTATAATGTGTTCACAGATTGTAAGTCTAAAAATTAAGATGTCACTTCTCTCCAAACTGATATACTCACTCAGTGCAATGTCAATCAAAATCCCAGCAGGCTTTTTCTTGAGAAATGGACTTGTTTGTTCTAGAAGGTATATGGATGCTATAGTATGGATGTTTGTCCCCCAAACTACATGTTGAAATCTGATCTTCAATGTTGGAAGTGAGCACTAATTGAAGGTGTCTGGGTCACAGGGGTGGATCTCTCATGAATAGCTTAATGCCCTTCCTGGGGGAGGAGGTAAGTGAATTCTCACTGTTATTAGTTTCCCATGAGAACTGGTTGTTAAAAAGAGCCTGGCAGCTCCCTCCTGCCCCTCCCAACCCGCTCTCTTGCCATGTGATCTCTGCACAAGCCAGCTCCCACCTTTTGCCAGGAGCAGAAACAGCCTGAGGCCCTCATCAGATGCAAATGCCCAATCTTGAATTTTTCCAGACATTGGAGTCATGAGCCAAATAAGCCTTTTTTTCCTTAGGAATTGCCCAGCCTCAAGTATTCCTTTATAGCAACACTAAATGGACATAGATAATAAAAAAGCAAAGAACTTAAACTAGCCAAACTAGTGCCTATTACTCCCTTTAGATCTGTCAAGATTGGCTTTATATATTTAGGTGCTTTGATACTGGGTGCATATATATTTACAATTGTTATATATTCTTGATGAATTGACCCCTTTATCATTATATAAAGACCTTCTTTGTCTCTTGTTACAGTTTCAGGTGGCAATCTAAATTCCATTTTAATGAAATCATTATTGTACTCCTGGTGGAGACATTGGAGCTAAGTCCTCTAGGGCAGTAGAGCATAAGGACGCAGGAGCATGAAACAAAAATTTTGCAGGTGAGTCATTAAGAGTAATAGTGAGGCTGCCACTCCCACTTCCACCTCTTTCTTCCTGGACACTTGAATCCTGTTGGTGGGAGAAACAGCACTATGTATTGGACAGTGTTTCAGTGCCTGCAATGCCTTCTGGAGAAACTTGTCAAGGTATTGTCACCTAGCTGGCACTGTAAATGAGTCTTCAAAATTTCATCCCACCATTCTATCAAACCAGTGGCTTCTGGATGGTGGGGAACATGGTAAGACCAGTCAATTCTATAAGCATAGGCCCACTGCTTCACTTCATTTGCTGAGAAGTGAGTTCCTTGATAAGGAGAAATGCTGTGTAGAATACCATGACAGTGGATAATGCATTCTGTAAATCCACAGATGGGGTAGTTTTGGCAGAAGTACTGTGTGCAGGGAATGCAAATCCATATGCAGAGTGTCTATACCAGTAAAAGCCAAACATTGACCCTTTTATGATGGAAGCACTCCTACATAGTCATCCTTCCACCAGGTGACTGGCTTATCACCCTCAGAAATGGTGTCAGATCAGGGACACAGTGATGGTCTCTGCTATTGCCAGACTGGGCACTCAATAGTGGCTGTGGCCAGTGCAGCCTTGGTGAGTGGAAATCCATGTTGCTGAGCCCATGTATAACCTCTATCCCTGCCACCATGGCCACTTTGTTCATGACCCTATTGGGTGATGACAGGTGTGGCTGGGAAAAAAGGCTGACTTATATTCACAGAATGGATCATTCTATCCACTTATTATTAAAATCCTTATCTGCTGAAGTCACCCATTGGTGAGCGTTCACATAAGACACAAATATCTTCACTTTGTCAGTTCAGAGGTTAATCCACATACTTCTTTTCCACATTTCCCCATCACCAAATTTCCAATCATATTTCTTCCACGTGCCTGACTATACAGCTAAATCATTGGCCACATTGCATGAATTGATACATAATGGCATGTCTAACCCCTTCTCCTTCCAAGCAAAGTGAACAGCCAGGTGCACTACTCAATTTTCTGTCCGCCAGGATGATTTCTCTTCACCACTGTCCTTCAGGGATGTCCTAGAAAGGGGCTGTAGTGCTGCAGCTGTTTCAGTTGGTGCCTGCATATCATGAAGAACCATGTATAAACCAGACCCAAGTCTTCTCTTCTCTGTTAACTGATTATAGGGAGCCCCCCATGAGGCCATGGGTGCAGGCTTGGAGAGAGAAAGTAGTATAGCAGGAGTGGTGACCATGGATATTTGGACCACTTCTTCAGGAAACTTACCTGTGCCTTCAGGACTTGCTCAGGCTCGATCATGTATATACCACTTCCATTTGATGATGGAGTGCTGTGTGCATGCCCAACGTTATGGCTTGGTGGGTCAGATAACACAGTTTATAATAGACAGCTCAGGTCACAGGGTAACTTGGTATCCTATGTTTAAACATTCAGTTTTTACTAAGGCCCATTAGCAGGCCAAGAGTTGTTTCTCTGAAGAAGAGTAGTTATCTGCAGAAGGTGGCAGGGCTTTCCTCCAAAATTCTAAAGACCTATGCTGCTATTCACCTGTAGGGGCCTGCCAAATGCTCCAAATAGCATCCCTATCTGCCAATGACACTTGAAGCGCCATTAGATCTGCTGGATCATATGGCCGAAGTGGCAGAGTCATTTTTCACAGCATCTTGGACCTGTTACAGAGCCTTCTCTTGTTCTGGGCCCCACAGGAAACTAGCAGCTTTTCAGGTCACTTGGTAAATGAACTGGAGTAACACACCCAAATGAGCAATATGCTGCCTCCAAAATCCAAAGAGGCTCACTAGGTATTGTGCTTCTTTTTTGGTTGTAGAATGGGTCAGATGTAACAACTTATCCTTCACCTTAGAAAGAATATGTTGACATTTTCCATACCTCTAGACCCCTAAAAGTTTCACTGATGTAGAAGGTTCTTGAATTTTTTCAGCTGTATTTCCCACCCTATGACACACAAATGTTTTACCAATAAATCCAGAGTAGTTGCTACTTCCTGCTCACTAAGTCCATCAGTATAATGTCATCAATATAATGAACCAGTGTGATATCTTATGGGAGAGAAAAATGATCAAGATTCCTGCAAAGTAAATTATGACACAGGGCTGAGAGTTGATATATCCTAGAGATGGGACACTGAAAGTGGATTGCCAGCTGAAAGAAAACTGCTTCTGGTGGTCTTTACTAACAGATATCAAGAAAAAGGCATTTACCAGATCAGTAAATTCATACCAAGTACTAGGGGATGTGTTAATTTGCTCAAGCAATGAAACCAGATCTGGTGCAACAGCTGCAACTGGAGTCACCACCTGCTTAAGCTTATGATTATCCACTGTCATTCTCTAAGATCCATCTGTCTTCTGCATAGGCCAAATAGGACTATTGAATGGCGACGTGGTGGGAATTACTACCCTTGCATCTTTCAAGTCCTTGATGGTGGCACTAATCTCTACACTCTCTCCAGCAATGTAGTATTGTTTTTGGTTTACAATTTTCCTAGGTAGAGGGAGTTCGAGTGGTTTAGACTTGCTCTCTCTCATCATAATAACTCTCATTCCACATGTCAGGTAACCAGTGTGGGGATTCTGCTTGCTGCTGAATATAGCTATTTCAATTATACAATCCAGAACTAGAGAAATAGCCACAGGATGGGTTTGGGGACCCACTAGGTCCCCTGTGAGACCTGGGTTAAAACTTCATTGATCACCTGGCCTTCATAAGCCCCAACTCTGATTGGTGTACCACATTGACGTTTGAGGTCTCTTGCAATTAGTGTCAGTTCAGAGCCAGTGTCAAGTAGTCTGAAAAAGCTCTGATTATTTTCTTTTTCCCAATGTGTGTTTACTCTGATAAAAGGCTATAGGTCCCTTTGGAGAAGGCTGGGAGAAAGATTAAGAGCATAATTTTGTCAGCATACCAGGGTCCTTCCTCAAGGGAACCTGGCCTCCCCTTCATTTAAGGGGTTCCAGGTCTAGAGCTTAATTAGCTCAATCAAGTCTGGGAATTGATTGAAGGACCATGACTTTCTGTTTTTATGATTAAGGTTAGACTTTCATTCACTTAACATAGAACTTTTCTGTTTATACAGATCAAGTAAGAATTTAGTAGTCTTTCTATCTATTTCACTTCAACACTATGATGAACTAGCCAGTGCCTTAAGTTTGTACAAGTCATATTATTCTGATTGCTGCTTTGACTCAGCTGGACATTATAGTAACCACAGCTACGTTGCCTTTTGTAGTTGAGTGCTGCCAGTTGGACCCTGCCATCCCTAGATCCAATTACTCTCACAGAATTTAGGTTTCTTAATACAGTGACTGCAGTCCCTACTGTAACGTCTGGCCTACAGAGAAGAGTGATCACAAAGCTCTTCAAGGATGCTTGGATTCCCCTCACGAATTTATTTCTTACAGTCGTGGTGACAGATATGTCTTCTGGACCCTCCCAGTGTGGGTAAGTACATCTTAAACAATAAATATACTCTAACATTCCAATCTCCCTAAACCTTTGAATACCTTTCTCAACATTAAGCCAAGGCAGGTATGGCATTTCTAATTCATTCACTGTGGGCCATCTTTTGGTCCATGTTTCAGCCAACCAACAAAACTATTAAGGCCCTTCCTCATTCCCCAAGCTTAAATATTAAATGCAGAATCTCTGTTTAGTGAGCAATAATTTCAATAATTTAAATAATTTCAGGCTAATCCAACTTTATGTTCTTTCTACCATTATCCTGTACCTTTGATATTCATTTCCACATATGTTCCCCAGATTTCTGTAGTATAAATTAGAAAACTTAAGTACTTCCTTTGGAGTGTAGTGTACCTCTTCATATGTCATCCTGTGTACCTCACTTCTAGGGGCCTGCTGTGACTTGAGTCTAGTTATTGGTCTGGAAGCAAGGTTGGGGTAGGTCCTGAAGAGAATCAGTATTGTGTTGCATGACAATTACCTCAGGAGAGGCCACTACAGTTTACTTAGGCAATGCAAGGTCAATCTTCTCAGATGGATTTGGAGAGGCCACTACCACTGGGGATGAGGGCACTGTTTCCTTTGAGGGTGGGGAGACCTCTACTACTGACAAAGAAGACTCATCAGAATTTAGGGGCTTAATGTCCCCAGGTTCATCAGGGTCTTCCCACACATCCCTATTCCAACTTAAAGGATCCTATTCTTTCCCAATCAATGCCCTCGCTTTAACAGTGAACACCCTATGAGTCTGGGAGTTCAACTTGCATTGTAATTCAGCCAATTTGAGGATGAGATTCTGCATTTGATTTTCAGCAATCTCAGCCCTGCAGCTATAGGAGATAAAGGTTGCCTTTAGGGTGTACATAGATGGTTTCACGTCTTTTATGTGACAATTGAACTGAAAGTTCGAATTTTTGAGCTCATCCTTTTCTTTCAACATTTTCACCGACATTAGGAGCAACCAACCAACCTCATTGTATTTGATAGACTTCCAAAAATGTTTGAAAAGATACACACAGTCACCCCACTCCTTGATTTTTGTATATGATTGAATAGCAGTTTTCAATGGAGATATTTTGCATATCTCTATTGTCAAGTCATGCCATAGACTATCAGTACTCTATTACTAGAAATAGTCATTGACATCTTTAAATCTAATAAGATTAGAGAGCCTATTCTAGAAACCCAGAACCAATTCAGAAAGCTCATCCTTAAAAGTCTGTTCCTCCAGAACCACTCTTGACAGCAAAATCTGTATTACTTTGGGTTCTGCAGAGAAACAAAACCAATAGGAGATGTGTATGTTTATATGCGTACACACACACACACACAGTTGGTCCTCTGTATCAGCAGTTTTCACATTTGCAGATTCAACCAACTGCAGACCAAAAATTGTAGGGGAAAAAAACCGAAAAATATATACAACAATAAAAATAACACAAATAAGAAATACAGTATAACAACTATTTACATATCATTTACATTGTAACATTTTCTTAGATATAAATAATCTAGAGATGACTTAAAATATACAGGAGGATGTGCATAGGTTATATGCAAATACTATGCCATTTTATATAAGGGACTTGAGCACCTGTGGATTTTGATATCCAAGGGTAGTCCTGGAACCAACTCCCCAAGGATACTGAGGTATGACTGAATATATATACTATTTACTATAAAGAATTGACTCACCTGTAGTCGGCAAGCTGAAGACCCAAGAGAGACAATGATATAGTTCCATTTTTTTTTTTTTTTTGAGACAGAGTCTCACTCTGCTGCCCGGGCTAGAGTGCTGTGGCGTCAGCCTAGCTCACAGCAACCTCAAACTCCTGGGCTCAAGAAATCCTCCTGCCTCAGCCTCCCGAGTAACTGGGACTACAGGCATGCACCGCCATGCCCAGCTAATTTTTTCTATATTTATTTTTAGTTATCCAGCGAATTTCTTTCTATTTTTAGTAGAAACGGGGTCTTGCTCTTGTTCAGGCTGGTTTCGAACTCCTGACCTTGAGCAATCCGGCCGCCTCGGCCTCCCGGAGTGCTAGGATTACAGGCGTGAGCCACCGCGCCCAGCCTATAGTTCCATTTCTAATCCCAAGGCATGAGAACCAGGAGAGCTAATGGTGTAAATTCCAGTTTGAGTCCAAAGACGGGGAAAGATCAGTGTCCCAACTTGAAGACAGTAAGACAGAAGGAGAGAAAATTCTTTCTTACTCAGCCTATTATTCTATTTAGGCCTTCAATGGACTGGATGAGGCCCACCCACATTGGAGAGCACTTGGGCACCTGCAGATTTTGATATTGGGGAGGGCAATCTGCTTTACTCAGCCTACCAATTCAAATGTTAATCTTACCCAGAAATACCTTCATAGGCACATCCAGATATAATATTTAACCAAATATCTGGACACTCTGTGGCCTAGTGAAGTTGACAGATAACATTAACCATCACAATATATAAGATTATCTTCTTTGCATTTACATTTTGGAGTATCTACCTCCCTTGTCTTTTTAATCCTGAAAACAATTTTTAAATGAATAACAGTTTTGGAGGGGATTCTCCTTTCATTTAAGGCAATGGAGGTTGGAAAAGTCAAAAATCATCTTGAAAAAAAAGTTTGCCTATTCAACAGGAGGCAGAACTATGAGTTTGGCAGAGGAAATGATCTTTGAGAGGGAATGAATTGCCTTTGTGGTAAAATAAATGCCCTACAAATAAAACCTAGAATGGTATATTGAGCATTTTCTCAAATGTAAATGTGTGTGACACTGGCTCTTAATTAAGTAAGAAGCTTCAAGAATTGTACCTGGGAGAATAGGGTTTGCAAAAAATTTTCTGGGTTTTTTGCAGAAGAAGAGTTGAGAAAAGAAATTTCTATTGTAAAATGTGCTAAATTGAATGGGATTCTTTGTTGAACACAGAATAAAATTTGAAAATCAGAAAGAAGTTTAAGTTTTTCCTTCACATGAAGAAATCAAGAGCCATTTTATGCCTTTTTGGAAAAAACAGTTAAAACATTTTTCCTTTAAATTGTATGTATTTAAATAAATCCTCTGTCATTATGGGACTTTGGGGAAGAATTAAGTTCTTCCTAAATTGCTTTACAGATTCAATACCAAACCAATCAAATACCAAACATTTCTTTTAATTAGACAACAGAATTCTAAAATTCATCTAGAGCCAACAAGGCAGCAGAATAGCCAAAATAATTTTTCACACCAGATTATTGAATAACTCCTTTATTATAATATCAAAGTTTTCTGACTCTTTTTTAGCAAATAGTACATGCAGGTGGCTTTAAATTTCCAAATGCTGCATCATATAGAAAACTCCAAGGTAACAACTTCTAATTTGGGTGGAGGATTTGAGGCAAAAGTGATTAAAAAATGAATGTGTACCTATGGATCTTGGTGTTGATAGAGATCATTTTAAAAAATGTGCACATATTTTAAGAAAATTCATGACCTAGAATTTTTTTTTCCTTCAGCTATATGTAAAGCCACAAATTGGGAAAGAGATTATCAGACTACAGCTTCCAAACTTACACTTCCATATACCATGACAATTGATTAAATAACTGAAAACAATATTAAGGAATTGTATATTCAATCAATTAAATATTTTTAATTATGAAATTTTTTAATTTTTTAAAAAATTCAAAATATTATGGGGGTACAAACATTTTGGTTACATATAATGCGTTTGCCTCACCCAAGCCAGGGCTACAAGCATGTCCTTCCCCTATACAGTGCAATTTTAAGCTACTCGTTTTATTTCTTGAAGGTCTGACATAGTGAGAGTTGAGAGAGAGAGAGAGAGAGAGAGAGCACGTGCAGACTCTGGTATTAGGAAGCTGACCTAGCACTAACTGTCAGGCCATGTTCTTCTATTAGACATTAAAAATCTCATAGAATACCATCATCACAGAAGGTCACTCTCACATCATAATAAAATAAGACAAAACAAGGCCATTTCATACTGTTGTCTAAGCACAGACAAAACCCTGGTAATTCTGCTATCCACAAAATACCCAGTCATAGAAATACTCTCCCACTTTCTGACAACATCCAAACTAAAATGAGGCCCTGCTTCCTTGCACTGAACCAAAGCCCAAATCCCACATGTCCTTTCTAATACTCTTTTACTGAGACTATCATATTTCCCGTTAGTGTTCTTTTTCCCTGCAACAAGCAATAAAACCAACTTGTTTATCTAAATGTCTGTTCCTGGTGATCTTTGGCTGAAGGGAATTGATAATAGACTGTAAATATATAGCACACGGGTTTGTCAGCTTTAATATTTGCCTGTATATAACCATTCTGGCTTGTTTTGGTAGATTTGAGTTAAAGCTAAATTAAGCTATTCTGATACACGTTTAAACTCAACCCTGAGGATTTGGGGATAGATTAACATTAGTTGATTTTTATTCATTATTATCTCATGATGATCAAATTGCTGTTACTGGTATGTAAAGTCAATAAACATTAATAACTCTGTATATGTGTACATAACAGAGAATGAGAGGGAAAAGAGAGAGGGAGAGAATGGGAGATGGAGGGGGAGTAAAAAAGGAGGGAAGGAGGGAGGGAGAAAGGAAGAGAGGTAAAAGGGGAGAGAGAACTTCCCCCTCTGCTTTCCATTCTTCTTAGTGTCATCCCAACAGAGGACCTTCAGGAATGTACATTTTGCTGTTTATCCCCAAACTTTAAGGCACTCAATTATGCCTTCTCAGAAAGCCCCGCAGCAGTGGTCTGCTGGGATCTGCCTTTCCTCAGAAGTCTGGGTTCAAACTTGGGTGTAGGGCAGGGTCCTCTTCTGAGATTCTGAAGCTCAACACCATCCAGGCAGCTCCCTCTCCTCAGAGATAGGATTCCCCAGTTTATAGTTTTCTTGCTTGAGCCCCTTTAGGAACCACCACTAGTTGAGCAGTATCATTTCTTCAGAGGTCTGAGTCCTAGCTCTGTGGGTCCATACTCCTCTTTTATGGGTTCTCAGAATACCCAGATCTTCCCTTGGTTTGCCCAGCACTAGGGGTGGGAGTCCCATCCTGCCTTTTTTATCTTTGTATGACTTTAGTCTTTCCTTTATGTCTATTTAGACATCCCAAGTCTGTTTAATCAACTCCCTCTATTAAATCTCCATTTTTACTAATCTATGTAGTTTCTACTTCCCTGACAGCACCCTGATTAATATACATGTTTTTCTGAAGGGACACTGCCTAATATTGTATGTCTTTTTTTTTTTTTTCTTGTTGTGGCTTTTCAGCTTTCTTCTTCTTTTTTTTTTTTTTTTTTTTTCCAGAGTCTCACTCTGTTGCCCAGGCTAGAGTGCTATGGCGTCAGCCTAGCTCACAGCAACCTCAAACTCCTGGGCTCGGGCAATCCTCCTGGCTCAGCCTCCCGAGTAGCTGGGACTACAGGCATGCACCACCATGCCCGGCTAATTTTTTTTATGTAATTTTAGTTGGCCAATTAATTTCTTTCTATTTTTTAGTAGAGACGGGGTCTCGCTCTTGCTCAGGCTAGTTTCGAACTCCTGACCTTGAGCAATCTGCCCGCCTTGGCCTCCCAGAGTGCTAGGATTACAGGTGTGAGCCACCGCGCCCGGCCCAGTTTTCTTCTTGACCTGTGCATTTCAGGATCACCTCTAGACTCTTATCTCTTGACATATACAAAAACTAAATAAAAATTGATTGAAGTCTTTAATACCTGAAGCTGTGTAACTACTAAAAGAAAACATTGGTTAAATGCTCAAGGACATTGTTCTAGGCAATGATTTCTTGAGTAATACCCCAAAAGCACAGGCAACCAAAGCAAAATTGGATGAATAGGATCACATCAAGCTAAAAAACTTCTGCACAGCAAAGGAAACAATCAACAATGTGAAGAGACATCCCACAGAATGGAAGAACATATTTGCAAACTACCCATCTGACAAGGGATTAATAACTAGAGTATATGATGAGCTCCAACAATCAATAGAAAAAAATCAAATAATCTGATTTAAAAAATGAGAAAAATATCTAAACAGACGTTTTTCAAAACAGGACATATAAATAGTCAACAGGTATATGAAAAAATTTTCAACATCATTGGTCATCAGAGAAATGCAAATCAAACTACAATGAGATATCATCACACCCCAGTTAAAATGGCTTTTTTAAAAAAAAAAAAAAGGTAATAACAAAGGATGTGGAGAAAGGGGAACCATCATACACCATTGGTGGAAATGTAAATTAGTGAAACCACTATGGAGAACAAACAGTATGGAGGGTCCTTGAAAAACTAAAAACAGAACTACCATATGACCCAGCAATCCCACTGCTAGGTATGTATTCGAAAGAAAGGGAATTAGTATATCAAAAAGATATCTGTACCCCCATGTTTATTGCAGCACTATTCACAACAACCAAGATTTGGAATCAACCTAAGTGTCCATAAACAGATAAATGGATAAACAAAATGTGGTATATAGACAAAATGGAATAGTATTCAGTCATAAAAAAGAATGAAATCCTGTCACTTGCAACAACATGGATGGAACTGGAAATCATTATGTTAAGTGAAATAAGCCAAGCATGGGAAGACAAATTTCACATGTTCTCACCTCATATGTGAGAGCTAAACATTAAAACAATTTATGTCATGAAGACAGAGTGTAGAATGATGGTTACCAGAGGATGAGAAGGGTAGCAAGGAGGGAGAGATAAAGTGAGGATGGTTAATGGGTGCAAAATATAGTTAGATAGATAGAATGAACAATATTTGATAGCATAAAAAAGTGACTACAGTCAAAAATGCATTATGCTATGCTTTAAAATAACTAAACGACTGGAATTAGAAAGTTCCTAACACAAAGAAATGATAAATACTTGAGGTGATGGATACTCCAATCACTCTTATTTGATTAAAATACATTGTATTCCTGTATCAATGCATCATATATACTCTATAAATGTACTCAACTATAATGTACCATAATAATTAAAAATAAAGTTTTTTAAATGTTGAAAATATTCACTCATTTTTATACACATATATTTATGGACTTGCCTGGGCACATACCCTGTGGGTCCCAGGAGGTTTAAGTTGGGTTCTTCTTGCTTTTGAGTCCCTCCTCCAACCACAGAGGTTTGCCTTCTATGCTTGTTGGCAGGAAGTACACCTGTGTCCTACTTCAGTTCAGTCTCTCTAACCTGAATAACCATGTATTACAGCGACTGTGTTTGTGTTTACCTATTCTGATGACAAGTTTGTGTGGTCATTATCAAATGTATCTAGATTTTATTATTTTTAAAATTAATCTTAACATAGTACATATGTAAAACACCTGCTTGTGAATGTACTCTCCATGGTAGTCTGTAGATTCCACCTTTGTCTCAGGAACAGCATAATCCCTAAAGTGGCAGCCTCATATTTATCTTCTGGCCTGTGTTCCTTTGTACCAGTGCACCATGGAGTAGTTTATGCTTTTTTTATTTTAAAATATTTATTTGAAAAATAAAGACTGTATATATTCAAGGTACACAACGTGGTGATTTGATATATGCATGCATCGTGTAATGATTATCACAATCAAATGAACATATCCATCACCACCCATGCTGTACATCAGATCCCCAGAACTTGTTCATCTTATAACTGAAAGTATTGCATCCTTTGACCAACATCTCCCCATTTTTCTCACTCCCCAGCCCCTGCTAACTACCATTCTACTTTCTGCTTCTATGAGTTCAAGTTTTATAAGATTCCACATGTAGGTGAGATAATACAGTATTTGTCTGTGTCTGGCTTATTTCACTTAGCATAATGTCATTCAAGTTGTTTTCCATGTCGCTTGGTAAGATCAGTGATTTTTGATCAAGGTCTAGAAATTTTGACTATTTTGTTAGGAGACTATTGAATTCTATATAAATATTCCATTTCAACAGGCAGTCACTCTATTTAGCTCTAGCTTGTAGATACCAGCAAACTTTTGCGACCTTTAGTTCAATTGGCAATTCACTGTTCATAACCCGGGGCAGTGCTATTCTGGTTGGCTTCATCCTGGTTCTGCTAGTCTCCTACCTGATCCCTGCAAGTGCCACCTGTGCACCCAATGTCATTGGGTGGGGGTTCATGAAACACTGGGCTTTGGTTGCTAATGTTGTGGTGGACTGACTCACCATTGCTCTAAGCATGGAGTGTGGATGGATTCCTGGCTGGGCCCTGCTGACTATAATGCTGCAATAAATTGGACCACCACTGGTTGTTGGGTAGGGTGGATCTCCCTGCTAGGTCTTTGCTTGGCTGCCTTTTTTAAATGCCTTTGTCTAGAAAAGTAGGCTTTTGTTTTGTTTTGTTTTCTTCTGTTTTTCTTCCATGCCTGTTGGAGCTTCCTGGTTACAGGCCTCTCTGGTGCCCAGGAGAGACACAAAGAAAGCCAACGGACTCACAGTGCTGTCTTTCCTCAAGTTTTGAGTTTTCTGGCCTATCAATTTCTTCCTTCCTCCTTCAGAGTCCTTTTATGATTATCTTTTAAGTTATTTTCATGTTATTTAGAAGGACAGAGCTAAGAAAGTGAGTCTATACCATTTTGTCCTAGAACTGGAAGTCAGTGTATCTTTTATGGAATCATTTTCTTCATACTACCATCTTCATAAATTTGTCCAAAAATTAACCAGTGTCCTTAGCCCAGGTATCTCTTCAGCATCTAGTTTTTCTAGTACTATATCTGGAGGGTGGATATTCACTAAATTTTCTCCTTTCCATGTTGTTCCAAAATTACCAAATGTCCTTGAGCATGGCCTCATTATGCTCCTGGGGACTGCTATAATCAGCTATCTCCATTATCAACAAAGAACTTGGTGGAGGGAACATCTTATTCTTACATGTTACTCAGGTTTTGTTTCCTTATTAAAATCATCCCAACGTCCAGATTCTAACATTTTTTATTCTATTTCATCCATTCAGTTTTAGCCTTGTGAGTCATATGTGAACCACTGAGCTGTGATGCAAAGCTCTGATTCTGAGAATGAATTGAAGATGCAGTAGACACAACATGTTAATCTTGTGAACCACGTCATCTGGAGCTATTGAGTGAGCCAGGTTTGAGACAGTATCGATTCTGAGTTCTTTTCAGCACAAGCAGCTGTTATTTCAGGTTCTAAGGTAGTCCCGAACAGAGACTAAGACCAGATTTGGTGTGTCTGACAGGAAATCCACAGTAATTAACTATTTTTTTCTTTCACTTTAACCATTGTTTCAAAATCCTTTTATTTTACTCCAATGGTGATTTTTTTTTTTGGGAATTGATAGTATAATCTCTTCTAATATTGTATTCATTTATTCATTCATTGCACTGATTGTGAGGATGAATTTGTACTTCTCAATTTCCCTGGAAAGCTGATGTAAACTGATTATTATGCTGATATTCTGGTTTCTATGACTACTGGGATACGCTTTCTAATGGCCAGAGGTATAAACAGTTTGCAGGGTTATTTACAGGCAGAAAGAGTGGCATACATGCATATATAACAAGCCTATTGGGGGTCTACCATCACTTTGACTATGGTTTTGTGTGGGTTTGAGACAGTGAGTTATTTTATTGGAGAAGATGGGTCTGATCTCCCCAGTAACATGAGAGAGACTGCCAGCTACTCAAGAGGAGAGCTAGAAGTAGCTGAGTCACCAGTTACTCATTCAATTCCCCTGTTTCTATGTTTTAAAATAGCCTGACACCTGTGCAGGGAGAGCCTAGTTAGCCTTTGTTAATTGCAATATGATTCTGTTGGTACATATAGAATAAAATTTTGGCTAATTTAATTTTATGATTTTATAAATTTTCATATTTTTAATTTGAACATTACATATTAAAAATTACCCTGATAAAATAAGTGTTACTTATTAGAGGAAAAAATAAAATTTTAGTGAAGACCTAAATTGTTCTATATATTGAATACCAGAATAATCATCAAAAGTTCCTTTTAATTATACAAGGCAATTCTAAAATTTACCTAGTGTCACTAAGGTGCTAGAATAGCCAAAATATATTTATTACATAGAGGGGGCAAAATTTTGCCTCTGCCTTCTTAGAGTTTTCAGCTGGGCCTGACAATTAAATTGACATAAAAATGAGTAACAGGAGAAAAGCAGAAAAATTTGTGTAAGTTTTATGTGACACAGGAACCCTCATAAGGAAATGAAGACCTGAAGAAGTGGCAACATATACATGTTTTCTATATTAGGTTGAAAGAATAGAAACAATTTTGGAAAAGTAACTAAATCATGTAGCTAGAGAGGCTAAAGGAAAATAAGAATTATTTTAACAAGGTCTGTTTATACAAAATTCTGTCAGCTGTGACTCCCTGTTGAAGAATGTTCCTCTTTTTCTGGTACAATGAGGGCATCTTTCACATGGGAGTTTTTATCTCCTGTTTTCAGAAAGAAAAGAAGACATCAGAATGCCCTTCTTGCATCTGCTGTGACTCAAGTGCCTTTAGCTTAAATAATCCTTATGCCAAAGTAGCATATTTTCAGGTGGCATATTCTACCACCCTTCAATTACATAGAACCACTATGAATTCCCTATTATATTAAAGAAGGTTCCTTACTCGTTATTTTTAAGAAATACTACATTTAGGTCCCTTTAAATTTCCACAGGCTACACAGAACAAGAAACTCTAGGAAATAACTTAAAATTTCCATGATGTGGATTTGGGGTAAAAGTGACAAAAAATGAATTTTAGTTTATGGGTGTTGGTGTTCATGGGGGTCATTTTAGATAATGTGCACTTATTTAGAGACAACTCCATACCTAGGATTTCTTTTCATTGAGGTATGTGTTGAACAACCACCTGAATAAAGGGTTATCAGGATATAGCTTCCAAATTAATAATTCTATGGAGCCTGGCTATCAATTAGATAACTAAAAACTACTTTTTGATTAGTGATTACATTTCAACCTAAGAAAAATGGTGGCAAATGAATCATTATTTTTGTTAAAGGTGTGGGAATGAAAAATTCCTAATTTGGACAACTTAGAAAATGATGATACTTAGAAAACTATAAGTTTATGGGACAAGGACCGGGCAAGATTAATATTTGCTATTTATATTAATTTGAATTTGTATTTTTTTATTTCAGGAAAATATGAGAGTACAAACATTTTGGTCACATTTTATATCTTTGCCTCTCCCTAGCAAGGGTTAGAGGTATGCCCCTCCCCTCCACAATGCTCACCGCATTCCTCAGATGTGGGTCTACCCCCTCAACCCCGAGATCCCTGGTGAACAACACCACGATGCGAGCACTATAGTGTTAATTAGTCAGTACCAATTTGATGGCGAGCACACGTGGAGCCCATTCTTCCGATCTTGTGACACCTCACTTTGGATAATGGGTCTAAGCTCAATCCAGGATAATATAAGCAGTGCTAGCTCACTGTCGTTTCTTATAATTTAGTAGTATTCCATTGTAAACATATACCAAATTTTAATAATCCACTCATGAATTGACGGGCACTTGGGTTGTTTCCACATCCTTGCAATAGTGAATTGTGCTGCCATAAACATTCGGGTGCAGATGTCTTTATTATAGAATGTCTTATGCTCTTTTGGGTAGATGCCTAATAATGCTATTGCTGGATTGAATGGTATTTCTATTTTTAGCTCTTTGAGGAATCTCCAAATTCTTTTCCACAGAGG
>CAUYRT010029250.1:0-20849 GCA_963574885.1 Lepilemur ruficaudatus
AGGTGACACAGTGAGACTCTGTCTCAAAAAAAAAGAAAATATGATAAATGCTATGATACAGGTATAAAGAAAATATTCTTTCAGCACATAGAAAGTGCTGCTCTTTATTTGCATTGAGAAAGTGAAGAGTTCTCAGCTTACCTCCCAACACCTATTCCTCATTTCCATCTGATCATTGGGAGACAATTGTGAAATGAATTTTGGTCTGTTTCTTCATAATAATAGCTTGGGGCCATTCAAATTTTTTGTTTGTTTTAAAGCAGAAGTGCCACCTGTTTTCTGACTGCTTTATCCTGATAAATGGGAGCCATTTGCCTCATCCTAGCAGATGTGGCAGTGAACCATACCCAGATGTTGATAGATTGATCTCTGAAGTGCCTAATAGTGAATAGATGTAGTTGTGAATAAGTTAGATAAATTCAAGAGGCATTTCTTTACCAGCTAAAGAATTCTATATGGTTATTTTAAATCAGTGGTTCTCAAAGTGTGTTCCTTAGACCAGCAGCATCAGCATCATTTGTGAATTTTCAGGCCCAACCGCTGACCTACTGAATCAGAAAGGGTAGAGTTGGGGCTCAGCAATGTGTGCTTTTAACAAATCCTCCAGGTGATTCTGATGCATGCTAAAGTTTGAGGGCACTGTTTTTGATCATCTTAAGTAAATAAAATATTGCCATTAAAATATATTTTATTTTATAAACTCCATATTGAAAAAGTTACAACATTTATGACACACTAAAATCAGAATATAAATTGAATTGAGAGACATTTTAAGATTACTTTGATTTATCCATGTGATCTCTTCTTAAAAATTTATTTTTGTGGGAAATTCAGATTTCCGCCTTTGGACTACTGACCTTACTCCATTCTCACTCAAGTCCAAACAGTTGTTTAAATCAGCCTTTCAGTAGCCTGTGTAACTTGATGATTCAGAAAACATTATCAGTCATACTTTCTTTCCTTTTTATGGCTATTCAACATTTAGCTTAGTTTAACAGGATGGCTTGGAATCCTGCATTAAGAATCAAGTCACTGAATTTCTTCTAAGGAACATTTGACTAAACATTTTTTTGTGTATGAATGAAACCTGGATCTGTATTGTTCCATTAAATCTTGAAGGTTTGTTTCTTTTTGGCTTTCTCCGTCTTAATTTTACTACTAAAGATTGAATGTGATGCAAAGCTATTTATTTATTTTTTTATTTTTTTTATTGACAAATAGTAATTTTACATATTCATGGAGTACATAGTCATGTTTTGATACATATAGTGTGTGGTGATCAGATCAGGGTAATTAGCATATCCATCATCTCAAACATTTATCATTTCTTTGTGCTGAGAACAGTCAATATGCTCATTGTAGCTATTTGAAACTATGTATTATTGTTAACTATAGTCATTCTAAAGTGGTATAGAACACTGAAGTTTTATTCTTCCTGTCTGGCTGTAATTTTGTGTCCTTTAACAAATCTCTCCCTGTCCTTCCCTTCCCAACCTCTAGTATCCTCTGTTCTATTTCTTCCTTCTATGAGATCAATTTTTTTTAGCCTCCACATACAAGTTACAACATGCAGTGTTTAACTTTCTGTTCCTGGCTTGTTTCACTCAACATCATGTCCTCCGGTTCCATTGCCACAAATGACAGGATTTCATTTTTTTAATGACTGGATAGTATTCCATGGTGTGTATATAGACTACATTTTCTGTTTTGGTTTTTTTTTTAATACTACATTTTCTTTATCCATTCATCTGTTGTTGGATACCTAGGTTGATTTCCATATCTTGACTATTGTGAATAGTGCTGCAGTAAACATGAGGGTGCAGATGTCTCTCCAATAAAATTACTCCCTTTCCTTTGGATAAATTGCCAGTTAATGGCATTGCTGGATCATATGGTAGTTGTGTTGTAGTTTTTTGAGGGACCTCTCCATACTTTTCTCCATGTGGTTATACTTTAATGGTTTATATTCCCACCAACAGTGTGTTCCCTTTTCTCCATATTCTCCCCAGCATTTGTTTTTGTCTTTTTGACAATAGCCATCCTAATTGGGGTGAGGTGATAGAAACCTCATTGTGATTTTGGTTTGCATTTTCTGGTGATTAATGATGTTGAGCATTTTTTCATATATTTGTTGGTCATTTGTAGGTTGTCTTTTGAGAAATGTGTCTTCAGATCATTTATCCATTTTTTTTTTGCTTTTGAGATATTTCAGTTCCTTGTATATTTTATGTATTAATTGAGTAGTTTATTGAATGAGTAGTTTGCAAATATTTTCTCTCATTTTTGGGTTGTCTTTTCACTTTGTTGATTGTTTACTTTGCTGTAGTAAAGCTATTTAAAGATTATCTTTCCTAATCTAGTCCTTGCCTTTGACCTACTTTCTTTCAATGTAAAGAAAGCATGCATTCTATTTTGGGTCATCTCTTCACATAACATTATGTTTTTACCCAGAGAGTGTTAAATGAAAGACATAAATACATATAAAGTGTTCTTTTCTGTTTGGCATATATATTTTGGTATAAATGTGAGTATTCACAAAGTTATTTGTATAATTACTCTATTTTGTGTACACATTTAATTCTCTTATTGGGAATATCATAAGAAAATAAGCAACAGTCACGACACTATTGATTTGTACTGAGCTCATTTCTCCTTTATATATTCCTATCCAAAATTTGTGTGTTTAGAGGTTTGTTTCTGATTGTTTACATTATAAAACTGTATTGATGAAAAGTTTCCTGAATTTAATTTTTGAAATCTTTTTTTAGTAAAAGTAATACTTAATGATTAAGACTTGGGTATAAAAGATAAAGTCACTATTCCACTTTGAGAATTTAATCTGTGGACACACCAGCATAAGTTTTGGAAGGATGTAGTTATGTCTTTAGGAAGCAGTATATTGTATGGGTTAAAATGAAAGCAGAAGCTCTAAAATCAGACTACCTGGGTTCAAGTCCTGGCTTGAAACTTAACTGTCTACCTTGTTACTAAACCTCTTTAAGCATCACTGTTCATCTGTGACAGTGTATAACATGTATAATCCACATCTGTATAATGTGGATGAGAATAGTACCCAGTGAATGGAGCCACTGTGTGGATTTAAATGTAACAGTGTCATCATGATGTGATGGTTGTAATGGAACTAACGGTGGAGGAGCTGCTGCCATAACTGCCCCATTGGTTGTGTGTTGCACTACTATTTATAACAGAAAAAAAATTAGGAACAGCTTTGATATGCAATGCAACACTGGAGAAAGGGATAGATGAATTTTAGGGTATAGGTACAGTAGGATCTATGAAGCCATTAAAAAAGAATGTGTTGTGTCAAGAAAAGATGCTCATAGTGTATTCGGTGGATAAAGCAGGAATGGTATAGGTGGAGCACACACCAATGTGTATGCATGTGTTACAGATTGTGCACAGGAAAAAAATCCAGAAGCATGTCACAAAAATGGACATTGTTCCATTTTCCAGCTGGGGAGTGGATTTCAGGGAACTTTCGCTTTCCATTATGCATTTCTGTAATGTTTAAAGGGTTTATTTTTTTTTTTAATTTAAACAAACTGTAAAAATTAACTCATAAACAAAAGTTTAAGGGCGAAAGACACTAGACTAATAATATCTGTCATTTTCATTCTGTTTAGAAACATGTTAATTGAAAATAATATATGTACTACATGATTTTAATCTTATAGAGAGTTCAAAGTATTACTTAAAAGGCTGGACATTCATTCTTCCATTAAACATTTATTAAGCAACTACTCAGGAATTAGCCTACAGATTTGTAAAGAGGAGTGACCTAGTCATTGCCAGAACAAACATGTAAACAAGTAATTACAGTTCTATGTTAAATGTTAATAGAGAATAGAAGAAGAAACTAGTTTTTGTCTGAGGTAATCTGGAAAGACTGAATTGAAGAGGTGACATCTGAACTGTCTCTTTCAGGATAAATCAGAGTTTTTTGGGGGTGCAAGATGTCTGACAATGGGAACAGCATGTACAAGAAGATGGTATGATTTTGTGAAAAGTTGGTGGGAAAATTGGAATTATGAAGACTTATGTGAGTCCAACTGGTAAAGGATTTGGACATTTTCCTCTTGGTGGTAGAGAGAAATAGAAATGTTTTTTAGTAGGGCAAATCAGTGACATAGAAGTTGATTAAAAAGTATTTTAAGAAGAAAACCACGGTGGCTGTTTGATAGAGGACACTGGAGTGAGGAGAGATGAGGACTTAGTCACTGAGGAAGGAAGCTCTCTAGCACTTAACAGAGCTGGTAAGTATTGATAGCTGAGTTCTTAGAGGTGGACTGGGGCAGACCAGTCAGAATGTAAATGGAATCTACAGTATGGAATGAGTCCAACAGGTAGGAAAGGAAAGGTTGGTTTGTATCCAAGCTAGCTCTTGTGTTTCTAACTCAACTGAAGTGGAAAGTGATCCTGTTAACAAAAGATGAGAGCCAACATGGTGGCTTGCACATAGCTATAATCCCAACTATTAATACTTGGGAGGTTAAGGTGGGAAGATTGGTTGAAGCCAGGATTTTGAGGCTGCAGTGAGCTACAATCACAGCACTGTCCTCCAGCCTGGGTGACAGAGGAAGATCCCCATCTTAAAAAAAAAGAAATCCATACAGTCAAGCAGATTTGAAGGCTGTAATGAGGTCTCTTAGGGTAGTCGAGTTGAGGCTCTCAAACGCACTCAGTGACTACTGTTGACATGCTCAGCATCATGTATTCATGTGGTGTTTTAGGAACTTGAATTTTAAACACAGTTACTTGTTTTTCAAAAGCATTTTATAATCAAGCCATCTTCAGTAGCAAAGCATTAATTTTCAGTTTTAGAGTTCTGTCTTCCTGGAGGAGAAATAGAGTCCAAAGTGACAGTGAAGGCGAGTGAGAAACGCTTTATGTGTGTTTATATGTGTTAAACAGTTTTGCTTCCCATTCATCTTTTAATAAGCTTAGGGTGCCTACAGCAAATTCTAACTCTAAACTTGTTTAATATCGTGTGGAGCTGCACATCCAGGACAGGAGGTGTGAGGCTTCCCCCAGTGGACTCTAGTCATACAGACTACAATTCCACACATCTGTGTTTCCTAACAGGATTTTGCTCCATTAAAGCAGACTTTTGACAATACAGTAGCAAATTTATCTGTTCTTAATACCAGTGAAACTGGCCTAAAATTAGGGCTCTGGGTCCCATAGGCCTTGTGTGGGTGGTCAGTTTAAGCAAAGTTGTTATTCAGCATTGCCCATGAGGCTGGCTTGAACTGTCAATATAGAAAAAAGGAACTCGTTCTATTTTTGCACAGAATAGTCTTGAATTTGAGAGGTGAATGAAAAGAAGTGTAGTCATGAAAAGTGATCAGTCAGGAATCTGGCTGCCTGGGTTTGAGTATCGTCTCTGATACCAACTAGCTTTGTGATCTTGTACCGGGCTTAACCATTTTGTGCCTTGATTTCCTCATTAGAATAAATAGTACTACTGCTTATGTCATTTGTTGTCAGGATTAAATGAGTTAATGTACATAATATATGTAGAACAGTGGCACATGGTAAGTACTCAATTCACGTTAGTCCACAGAAGAAAAGATTTTAGTAATATACTTAGACTATGTTCCAGTTTATACATCTTGCCTTGCCTCTCCTGACTCCTGGTGGTAATGGGAAGTTGGGGGGTTGGGAGGGACAAGGAGATAAAGAAGAAATATGTTTAAATACTTTAGTAATTTATTCTTGGCCTCTCTTTTCATTGCTGTTGTGTCCCAAAAGCAATCATCGTGCTTCCCTACCCCATAGAAGTAGGAAACTCTTTTTAGTTAACTACAGTCCATCTCAGATGTTTCCTCACTCTACAACTTTGAAATGGTATCTTTCCCTGTTTTCTTCCTGAGTAATTTGCCTTCCAAAAGCTTTAGCACTGCTGCCCCCTTCTAAGCTTCCAGAAAACTTAAACTTCTAACCACAGCCCCCCACCTCCTGGCTATTTCTGGTCTACTTAAAAATAAGCCTTGTTTGGACTGTAGTTTTTGATATTACAGTTTTCCTGATGTGAGCCAGTCACATGAATAGTGAAATAAATGGAGCTTGGTAGTTTTAGCTAAAGTGTGCTTTATATAATATTAAATAGTATGTTTATGATGATACTTTAGATATTCTGAGAACACTTGCATGCATTCCTTATTAAAGAACTTTGAGTTCCTAGGAAGGTACTGTCACAAAACTGGATTGGTGGGTGGTCCCTGAGCTGCAAGCACTTTTATGTCTTGTATTAACAGTAATAACAATTATTTTGGTCATGACTTCCAAAAGGATTTTTTGAAAATCTTTTTTTTTTTAATTTGTGTCTCTAGAGATGTCGATTTTATTATTTGGTGGTTTCTTTTTAGTGGAGAAGAATCAGGTATATAGGTTTACCTTTCTTCTCTGAACACAGGCTTAAATCTGTTTTAATGAGTTGCTTTATGTCAAGATGTGTTTTCTTTTTAAATTAGCACCCCTCCCACTTTTTTTAGGTACACCAAATAAAAACCAACCATGATTTTTTTTCTGTATTATAGGTCCTCTTCCTGATGGATGGGAACAAGCCATGACTCAGGATGGAGAAATTTACTATATAAACCATAAGAACAAGACCACCTCTTGGCTAGACCCAAGGCTTGACCCTCGTTTTGGTAAAGGTTCATCTCAAAACCTTTTTAGATATTTTTAATTACTATTTTTTGTATGTGAATTTGGGAAAGCACATTTAAATAAAATTGCATTGGTTTATAGTATTAGAAAATGACTACCCACCCAACTTTTACTAGTATTATTTTTATACTTCTCATTTAAAACTTGAGAGATTTATATCTAAATCAGATTTTTAGCTTGGGCTCCTTGGGTTAGGGTGGGGGAATGTTGTAGTGGCTGACTAGTCAGAATCACTCTTCCTTTCACATTTTGGGGGAGACACAGTGATCTTATTTAAAATGATATTTTTAGCTGCAGTAATAATCAGGCTGTCATGCAACATCTAAAACCTGGAATATTGGCTTTTGTCAGTGACTTGGTGTCTGCTTATACTTCTGTGAGCGTTGAGTACCATCCGTGCCTGGGTATTGTCATGTTTCCCACCCTGGGCAGGGGAGAGTGTCACCCCATAAATGGTCCCGTGAAAGCAATTTCCCTTCCTTCCCCCCGTTTCTTTCTACTCTGTCTCCCTCTGTCTCTGTGTCTTCCCCTCTCTCTCTAAAATAAAAGTCCTTTTCTTTTTTTTTTTTCATTTAGGAAACAAAAAGCAAACCATATTCCCCTCCAGATTATAAGAATAAATCACCATTTGCACAAATGAACTCTCCCCTCCCAAATGTATACATTTTGATAAGGATATTCTAGTTCTTTGGTACCTTTTTATCTCTCTATCTACATATATATATATATACACGTAGGATTTTTTTCTTTTGCTGTTTTCAGTTTATTCATTTGAGTTTCAGAGATATTTTTCCAAAGCCATGGAAAAATGGATCTAAAAAGGAGCAGATAATTGTGGTTTTGAAACTTTCTTCTTGGACTAGATGCAGCTAAATGAAAACAATGTGCAGATCACTGAGTAGGTTAGACTGAGGGGACTCAGAACCTTTGAAGCTTTATAGGGGTTGACCTAACAACAACTGTGGGGCCCTTACGGGAAAAAGGAATTAACTCAGTGAATGCCATCGAAACACAACCCTGGGGAAAAAAGAAAAAGAAAAACTCTATCTGGAGCTGGTTGGGTAAAATAACTTCCCTGTCAAGAACATTATGAACAGTTCTCCTGTGTCTTATGTATACCTTAAAAAAACCCACAATATTTGGGTTTGCCTCAAACTGACTGACTGCTTAGCTTATGGACTGACTGAACCTCCTATTCAAATAAAATCAAAGGTGGGGTCAGGGCAGAGACTGTCATTGTGACAGATATCGGTTTGGTTTAATGCTGGCCTTTGAGCTTCAAGACCTGCTTGGGTGTTAAAAAAGTAATGTGGCATGTTAATAATTTGCAACTTCAGATTCTCTTTAGTATTTGAATAAGCCCTTGTGGTTGAAGCAGGAAACCAAGTAAGGTAGAGAATTTAATAAATGTTGCCATTTGTATGGACTGGAACAATAACAGCCATGTTTCCTTAAATCATCTTTAATGAAATGAATTCAATCTGTCCACATTTTGGGAATTTTAAGGAATGGTGCAGTAGTTTTTTCCCCTCTATCATAAGGTTATGAAAGATGATGATTACTTTTTTACTAACTGCAAAGACCAAAAATTAGAAAAAAGCTTTTTTTTTTTTTTTAAGTAGTTTCTGTTAAAATGGTGAAATGAAACAACTTTGCTGTGAGCTTAAATAGATCTATTGATTACACACACAGCTTGGTCTTTTGTTTTGGAGTGAAATACTCCCTCCCACCTCCGACACATATGTACACACAGGCTTACGATTAGTTATGCTCAAAAGTTTCATAAAATTCTCTTACTGCATTTAGTTTCCCTTTTTGGGCCCTCTGTGTATGTGTATTCCAGACAGGCTTGACAGTATGCCAAAGCTTTTTATTTTGTGGCCCGACTTTTAATCTGTTCCAGACCTTTTCAGTCAGAGAGCTCAAGTGTAACTGAAGGGGGTGCAGCAAAGAAAAAATGTGTGGGTTTCTCTGATCTAGAATGACAGCAAATAGAGACAAGCTGTTAGCTGCTGGATTTGAAGTTTTCCTTGAAATCTGAAGTTCTATATAGTGGATTATGTTTTATCTCTGCCAAAGAAATATAAACTATCCCCTTATTTCTGACCCTTTGGGCCATGCAAACATATGGTTTCGTGGTTGTAGAGTTTGCTTTCCTATATTCTTGAAATCTATATTCAAGAATTTGTCAATTCTCAGCTTAAATAGACGTGTGTCTTTTGACATCTTAGAATGAGATGTACACCCTTGTATAAGCTTAATTTTATTAGACCTCCTTCAGCCATCAACACCTTTTATATTACTATTTTTTTCAGATGCTTTAAGATTATGTTTCGAATGCAGTCATGCTTTAAGATTAATTATATTTGGAGTACAGTCATATGCCTCATAATGGTGGTTCAAGCAGTGATGGACCACATACACAAGTGGTCCCATAGATTATAATATTGTTTTTTTACTGTACCTTTTCTGTGTTTTAGATATGTTTAGAAATACAAATATTTAACTATTTTGATAAAATTGCCTACAGTATTCAAGTTGCGCAGGTTTGTAGCCTAGGAGCAACAGGCTATGCCATACAGCCTAGGTGTGTAGTAGGCTGTGCCATCTAGGTTTGTGTAAGTGCACTCTATGGTGTTTGCACGACAATGAAATCGCCTAATGACATGTTTTTAGAACATCTTGGTTGTTGAGCAATGTGTGACTGTATTTAGAATAATTTATCAGTCCTTAAAATCTCACTTGATGTTAATAAATTATCTACATAATTTTAGGAAATTAAATAGTTGTGGATTGGTTCCTTTTTATGATTTTTTTCTTTAACATTTAAAAACTGTATCTTTGATATTTAGATTGCTTTAGAGAGTTAGTAATTTGTAACAAATTATGAAGTGATATCAAATGGCAATAAGGATGCACTGATATTTATTGAGCTCTGGAAAAAAGAGGGCTTTTTTTGTTCTTTATTTTTTAAGGAATTGTATTAGGAATGTTTTTACTCTGTATTAACCAAAATGAGACCTTGAATATTATGAAAGCCATTAAGTCATTTCATATAAACACATAAGAGATTTTTTTCCTAGGGATGTTGTACTGATAAACATGAATAATCTCAAGTGTAAACATTACCTTGTATATTGTAGAATTATAGTTTTATATAATACAGTCATAAGGATATTTTCCAGTGAAAGCCCTGTGAAAACACATACATTAAAAACAAGTTTTTTGTTTGTTGATTTTTTTTTCTTTTTTTCTTTGCCAACTCTTTTAAATCTTTCCTGATGCTCCTGGACTGTCAATATTTGGTTTTGGAATTATTTAAGATAGAGAAGAAAAGATGTATATTTTAGGTAAAAAGAACTATTACTAACTAAAAATTATTAACAGATAAATCTTACAAAATTTGGCCCTGAAAAGGAATTTGTAAGTCCTCTAATCAGCATTTTTCAATGAAGGGGAATGCTATTCTGGGCAGTGCAGGGCATTCAACATCCCTGGCCCACTAAATGCTATACAGCCACCTGGTCATTGTGACTCCCCAAACTACCAACACATAGTAAAAAAATCCTGGGAGAGGTTGGGAATATTTCCCAAAATCTGAGCTTCTTTGAGATTTAGGGAAATCATAAACTATCCAAGGTTATATAGTTAAGTGACAGAACTGAAATCTGAACTTGACTTTGACACCTATAATTTATAAGAAATTTAGATTGAATGCAGTTACTCTTTTATAAACATACCTAATATACCAGTACTGGTACGTGGAAATTTTAGAGGGAGGAAGATGACAGTGGTTAATGCCCTTGTATCCTATATTGTGACTCATCTTGAGGAAATTACCCAAAGGTAATGAGTTTCTAATTACAGAAGAGAATTATAAGATCTCTTATTGGAACAGACTTTGAAGCCATCTAGTTGAATTATCTATGCAATTCATGCCTCACCTCTAGCATATTCTTAAGAGATTGTTTTTCATTCTCAGCTTTGACCTTTCCCTTGACTGGCTTACTGCATTATAAGATAGTCTATTCTACTTAAGGAAAATTCTAAGGACTAGAAAGTTTGCTGCCTTTTATTATCCAAAAGCTTTATGTCCCTTCACTTTTGTGAATACAGCTCTAATGCCAGCAGTGTTCTTTTCTAACTGTGGTTTCTCCAGTTTTTCATGTCTTGAGAGTTTTCTGCTCTTTACCAATTCACTTACCTCCTCTACGTGTCTTTGATTTTACTAGTACCTGTTTAAGTGTGATATTCTATGGTGTTTTATGCATACAGTATCCAGTGAGAAAAATAGTTACTACATTGCTCTGACCTGGCATTTTCTATGCCTTACAAAAATCCATTTTTCAAATCTACAGTAGAGGCTAGCATCCTTTTTCTATATGGTAATTATACAATGTACATGATTCAACTGAATTAAATTATGATTTAGAAAAAATTACTTACTGAATTGGGAATCAAGAGACCCAAGTTCTTCTGGTATCACAATGTAACCAACTGGTTCAGAAAGATACCTAACTTCTCTTGACTTAATTTGACTCATCTGTAAAATGTGACTGACTGGGTTAGACTGAATGCTCTTAACAATATTTTCAGTCTTTAATTTACTGAATACAATATGCTAGATTTCGAATTCTTCAATAACTGCTTTGGACCCTTGCTTAAGGTTACTTCTCAATAGCCTTTTTGATTTGAGTGTGTTAAGGTTTCAGAGATACTTTTGAACTATTTATTGTACCATTTAAGTTTAACTTTTAAGTCCTCTGGTCACAGTTGGGAATTACTTTTGAAGAGTAGACAGGGCAATCTTTCAACCTTTAATCTAAAGATAAGCCTTATCACATGGTGAGTATGCCCAGGCAGACAGATCTGATAGGGTGGGATATTTAAGCTCTGTCCACACTGTCAAACTCTTGGAAGCATATAGGAGATTAAACATGCTCATGTTAGCAGGGTTCAGCTTTATTACCTTAGAGATGGTACATTGTTAGTAGTTTATTTCTAAAATCTAGAATGCCTATAAAGTTGTCATGATAGAAAGTCTAATGTAAGCAGATTTGAAGCATAGTTTCAGGCTGTGTTTAGCAATATCTGATTTAAGACTTACTGTTAGATCTGCACTGTGACGTGTGTTTGGAAAAAAAAAAGACTTACTGTTAGAGATTGTTGCTAATTGTTGCCTTCACTACATTTTAACTTAAAAAACAAGCATTTGGTGAAATGAATATTTTAATCCATAAGATTATAGAATAAATATCAAAATTAGTTCAATACTTGAAGTCTGTGGTTTTATTCATTTTTTAAAATTTATGTTAAATTCAGTAGGATATATGCTAAAATAAACACCTTTAGTTATATTCCTCCGTACAGTATGTCTCAACTGTGTATGTTTTTTTAAATTTAACTTTTTATTTTTGAAATGTTTAGTTTTTATTTAAAAATTAGTATTTTGGCTAGCCAGGAAAAACAATTCCGTAGGATAGTACCAAAATAGCTTATTAATTATGGTAAACAATTTCTCTGCTCACCAAGAGTGAGGAGATATATGTTAATGAGCTTAAATTGGTATGTAATTTCTGTGATGCAAATAATTATACTGTGAAGAAATGTTTTTGTTTACATAATGAGTACATTATTCACACAAGATTTTTAAAACTTAAAAGTTTAAGGCTTGTAATCCTAGCACTCTGGAAGGCTGAGGCAGGAGGATTGCTTGAACCCTGGAGTTTAAGGTTGCAGTGAGCTAGGCTGACATCACTGCACTCTTCCAAGGTGACAGAGTGATTTGCTGTTTCCAAAAAAAAAAAAAAAGTTTAAGACCACCAAAGCCACCAAATTTAAATGATAATTTAAACTAATAATGGCTTGTGTTATTAAAGCCCCAATATCAAACACATACCAAAAAAACCTTAATTTTTAAAAGAAAATTATGTTTCAGGTTTTATTTGTATTAACTCTGAGTTAACAACAAGCATCTCACAAAATATGCTGAAGAAGAGGAGCCATTTGGAGTTGCTTGCCTCTTTTTGTGCCAACTCAGTGATTCAGATATAAGAAACAGAAAAAGAGAGTATAGCATTTCTAAGGGAAAAGTCAAATTGGAAAGTGGTTCGGATTTTTTGTTTGTTTTATACTCATTTTGTTCTGCTACCCTAGTTGCTGAGGTCATTTTAGAACTAGTTGTGGGCTTGCTTCAACTTGGAGATTCTCCTGTATATTGCTAATGGCATCCTACTAATACTAACTAGGGAAAAAAACTATTTCAAGCTTTATTTATTCAACAAATGTTTGAGTGCCAATTACATACCAGGCACTGTGCTAACCATGGGGTCAGGGAAAAGCTACTAAACAAGTAAATAAATCATTATAGAATGTGTTAAGTACAATAAAACATAATTAAAAAGGTGCTGTGAAAGGAAATGGGTAGGGTGGTGGGAACCTACTTGGACCTTCGTGGTCAAGGAAGGCTTTTAGGAAGAGGGACATTGAAGGATGAAAAACCAGTCAAATCACAGACTGTATTAAAGGACCAATTTTGTGTTTATCAGTAAAAGCTCTAAGGTCTGTCTCTTCTAAATTATAAATTTCCCCCAGTGAAAGAGCACTAACAGTAATAAAATATATGAAATTATAAAGGAAGCTGTTATTAATGGACTTGTTTACTCATTAACATGAATTCATGGTGGCAGGTATGTTTTAAATGTAATTCCCCTTCTCTTTAGAGCCAGTAGTCTTATTATCTGGACTTTCTTTCCACAGTAGACTTTTAAGCTTTATTTTCATAGTGGGAGGGAAAAACATGGTTTTACTCTGGGGACTAAGAGCTGAAAGCTAGTTAACACTTTCTCCCTTTTCTGCTTCACCTCATTTAGCAACCCCTGTATCCCACCCCAGACTGCTTACTGAGATGATGAAGAGTTCCATCCACAATTGTAGTGTTTGAAATATACCGTTACAATGAATTTTTATGCTAGCCTTTTGATAGGTGGTTGAAGGAGGAAGAAATTGGATTAATCTAAATATTAATATTTATCAGTATTCTTGGACAGTTAAAGATGTGCAACCCAGATTTGGGGGAACTGAGTGCTTGGGAAGGGAGAGAAGTGCACAGTATGATAGGAGAGATTATTTTGTTTGTGAGAAGACCTATAAAGCAGGATCTTAGAGCAGCTAAGCTGTTCCCTCATATTGGTCATTAGGGAAATGCAAATCAAAACCATAGTGAGTTATCACTTTACTTCCATTAGGATGGCTAAAATAAAAAAGACAGACAATGACAAGTGTTGCCCAGAATGTGGAGAAATTGGAACCCTCATACATTGCCGTTGGGATTGAAAAATGATGCAGCCACTTTGGGAAATAGTTTGGCAGTTCCTCAAAAAGTTAACCATAACATTCGCATTTGACTCAGCAATTTCGTTCCTAGGTATATATGCAAAAGAATTGAGAACATGTTTCCACAGAAAAACCTGCACATGAATGTTTGTAGCAGTATTGGTCACAATAGCCAAAAAGTGAAAATAACCCAAATGCTAATCAGATGACGAATAGACTAACAAAATATGGTAGATTCATATAACGTAATATTATTTGGCAATAAAAAGGAATGTAATACTGTTAGATACTATTAATACAACATGAGTGAATATTGAAAACATTAAATAAAAGAAGCTAGTCACAAAAGGCCATGTGTTATTTGATTCCATTTGTATAAAATTCAGAATAGGCAAACCCTCAGAGACTGAAAGTAGGTTGATGGTTGCCAGGGACTGGGAGGAGGGGCAATAGAGTGTAAACTGCCAGTGGATATGGAGGTTCCTTTTTGAAGTGATGAAAATTAGATAGTGGTGATAGCTGCTCAGTTCTATGAATATATAAAAACTACTGAATTGTACCTGTTACAAGAGTGAATTTTATGTGAATTATTTCAGTAAAAAACAAAACAAAACTATTCCTGGGCATGGCATTGTCATTTAGGTACATAACTTTGTTGGGAAACATCTTATGCATATTGATCATAAAAAGATATATTCAGTCATTAGGCCTGTTGCTCTTTTTGTAAGAGACAGCTTTTTACTGTGAATCAAATAGTAATTTTCACTAAAAAACATCATTAAAATCATATTTAAAAACAATTAAAAGAAAAAAGGGTGAAAATGATACTTAAGTAGATAAATAATGCTGATTTATAGTAACTTTTTGTAGATGATTCAGTCCCTGAGGTCATGTAGTAAACACTTTGAGCCAGCAGTGAGTGTTCTGTGTTTTGTTTTTACTGTTCTAAAATGCACAGATGGCCTATTAGTTTGTGTTCTTAGAAAAGCATTCATTTCTTTTAATAAGTCTACCGGTTTATCATCTTGAGTATACCTGTAGGTATGGGAAAAATGAAATTTTGTTTGTAAATATTGTGAACAAAGCCATATAGTATGTAAATATGCAATGTCTGACATTTGATAAAATATTAAAGTAAAGAAGTGCATTTGTTGTGAGAGATTTTATATAGATTAATGCTTTAATAGCTTGGAAATTATTTCTAATTTTAAATTTATACTTAATAAGGTTACTAGATTTGGATTTATTATCCCAAAGTTTATGACTAACAGATCTGTAATACTTTGTAATATTTCAAGGTTTTGAGCTTACAAATTATATAAACCTAAAAATTTTCTGAAGTTTGGAAATTCATATGTTTAGAGTGAAACCTGGGAAGAGATCTATGGTGATGACCCCCTTTCATTTCTTTTTGAGAAAGTCTCTTATTTTTCAGTAATTGCAGAGTCCTTGGTTTTCTACCATAAAGTTGTCAGGACTGATTTGTTAAGTAAAACTTAAAACAGTTACTATTTCATAGTCCAAGAAGCACAGACTTTGCATTTAAAAATATAGCATGTTATAATTTTTTTGCATTCTGACATTTTGTAGGGTTTGGTTTTTTTCTCTTTACCTTTTAGAAATCTTACTAAAACTGGAAACGTTGGGATTTCAGTAGTGGATTACTCAGGGGAAGAAGTTAGTAATGCTGTTCTTTTCTTTTCTTTTAGAGCTACCCTGCCCCCTTTCCCCAGGAAACAAAGCCTGTTTTGTTTCTTGCCTACTTGTGAGGTCTCTGCTGCACCCCATGTGGGGTGCATTGCTCTGTGCTTCCTTGAAATGCTTAAGTTACTCAGAAGGTAAAGAACAGGATGCTTCTGGAGAGGAATATATCCCAGCTTCAGTAGATAAACAAGGTTGTTTGAACTGGTCATTTAAGTGAGCTCTTTATATGGAAACCTTGTAGTACTGTTTGTATCCATAGGTAACAACATTTAGGTAAATACAGCCAAAGTGCTCACCATAGTCACCAGACAATTTCTGGTACATATTTTGTGCAAGTTTCTGCTTCATTCTGTGGACTGGTTCTTCCTCCATCTTTTGATGTATTTTGATATCTTAATTTTTCTCATTCTATAATTTTGAGTAGTCAGATAAACTTAGATTTGAAGAAGACCTTACCAACCAATTCAGTTTGCCATCAGCGATGGCTGTTGTCATTAATGATTACTGTTTATGGTATCTAATTCTGGGAAATTGGTGAGAAGCAAAAGGATACTTACCTCTTTATTTTCATGCAGTTTTGTTAGTGTCCAATTTGTTTTCACCCAGAATGTATATTACTTTATAAATAATTCTTTAAATATTATTTTAATAAAAAAAATCTGTGAAAAGTTCAAGAGTTTTTTCTAATGTTCCTTAATGGATGAAATATTTAACAGTGTGTAGCTCTAGGATCTATTTTGAAATCAATCGTGTTTTATAATTCCAGCACTCCTCAATTTACTAATAGACTATTTTCTCACAGTTTTGTTTTTTTAATTTAATTGCTGGGAACTGAAAACATTTTTACCTAATAGTTGTTTGTTCTAGGCCTCAATTTATGACATGTTCACTATACATGATGTGTCTCAGATCAGTCTCCCAATTCATGTTTAACTTATGCTATCAAACCTGACATAGCACAGTGTATAAAATGTCTCTATGTGAAAATATGTTGAGTGTTCTATTGAAATGCCAGGAACATGTTTCACCAAAAGAGGAAGATCCCCTTAGCTCAATCTCTACCGCCTATCTTTTTTCTATTTAAGTCTTATAGGAAAGATACGCATGCAATGTCTTCATGAATCATAGGAATACTTGGAAACAGTGAATGGTATGATAAATGGGGCGGGGGAGAGTGAGAGAGAGAGAGAGTGTGAGTGTGTGTCTGTGTCTGTTTGTCTTTCTGTGGTGGAGGAAGTATGGGAATTCCAGGGAGGTATGGGAATCAGCAAAGTATGGGTGAGTATCTGTAGAAGTCTTTCTACAGAAAGAACTGTTCTGGAGGAGAGAGCCAGATGAACGTGTATGGAGCACATACTGTTCCAGGAATACTGGAATACTTAGTCCCCATAATGACTTCAAGAGGGAGATGTGTATCCCCAGGTACAGCTGAGGAAAATGAGGATTAAGTGAGTTACTAAATTGATATGCCCAACCGTAATCCATTTTTGCTTGACTCTAACGGCCATCTTTTTTATATTATACTATGGTACTTGTCAGTTATACGTATATGTTGGTGACAGTTACAAGCTGTTTTATTAAATGAGGTTGTTGGTGCCTGGCAAATCCTAGCTGTCAGAAATTGTTGGCTTTTTTTCCTCTCCATTCCCCTATAAAATACTAAACTATAAACCATGAGAATGAAACTTTTAGCCACTTATTCTTTATGAAGACATTTCCAAAATCTTCTTGAGTCAATATGATTTTATTTTTGACATGTAAGAGATTAATAAGGCTTGGAACAAGACTGAGCAGTATAACATGTTTTGACATCCTTTCTCTGTTCTTCCAGACAAAATATTAAAACACGATAACCAAAAAGACACAACTGGGGTAATAAATTTTTTTTTTTAACTCTATAGTTCAGAAAATAAAACCACACAAAGCATTGAGCATGGTGCTTGAGGGCTGCCAGGTTCAGCTCCTGAGGATATCAGAAACTAAAAGTGTTAGGGATAAGGAAGAAATACATTAACAGGCTCAATGGTAAAAGCCAGAGGCATACAGCTGGCCTGGCCCTGGCCTAGCACAAACATTTACAAGGATTTTTTTTTTTTTTTAATTAGTTGGGGTTGAGCTCTATCACCCAGGTTGGAATGCATTGCTATGGTCATAGCTTACTGAAGCCATAAACTCCTGGGCTCAAGGGACCCTCTCGCCTCAGCCTCCAAAGTAGCTAGGGCTGCAGGCATGTGCCACCACACCTGACTGATTTTTTTATTTTTTGTAGAGACCCGCTATGTTGCCCAGGCTGGTCTTGAACTCCTGGCCTGGAGTGATCTTTCCAAACCTCAGCCTCCCACAGTGCTAGCATTACAGGTGTGACCCACCATGTGCTCAGCCAGGAAGCATAAAAATGTATTCCTAAATAGCTCATGAGTTAAATGTAAGTCACAGTAGAAATTATAAATATTTGGAATAGAACAATCATGAATTATACTACTTCAAAATGTATAGTATGCATTAAAGCAGAACTTAAAGGTAAATTTATTGACTTAAATCCTCCAATAAAAGATTTAAACTATAAGTTCAACTCAAAAATTAGAAAATAAAATATAGGAAAAACTGGAGGGAAAAATTAAGAACAGAAAAATAGAAATAAGTTAAGAGTGCCATCTTATATTAACTAGTGGCTCAGAAAATCAAATTGAAGTAAGGAATTCTGAGAGAGGTTGGTCTGTAATTTTCCTTTCTTCTAATATCCTTGGTTCTGTATCATTGTTAATGCTGGCCTCATAGAAGACTTGGGCAATCTTGAGCCAGGCATGGTGGTGTGCACCTGTAGTTCCAGCTACTAGCTTTAGGAGGCTGAGGTAGGAGAACTGCTTGATTTGAGGCCAGCCTGGGCAACATGGTGATGAGTTGGGCAATCTAAAGGGAAATTAGGCTTTCTGTACTGTCTTAGGTCTTAAATAGTTAATTTTCTGCCTCAGTGAATAAATACTCACATAGAAATGCTTAATTGTATGTGTGTGTGTGTGTGTGTTTTTAGCACACACTTTGTGCCAGATGCTGTGCTGGGCACTGAGAACACATAAATGAATAGGATACTGCTGTCACTCCTGTGGCACTGAAGTGTAGGAGAGTATATGAATTTGTAAGCAGGAAATTAGAATCAGAAAAGAAATGTTATTAGACAAAATGGAAAAGTTCCCAGGCAGTTCCTTGAGGGAAGAAGATTCTTAATGTATACGATGGACTCTGGGAAAGCCTTGTGAGGTTTGCTCCAGTATCTCCAAGAAGAGATGGCATTTACCAAGCAGCCGTTTTGTTATAACGGGGAACATGAAAAATCACCACAAGGAGTTTGCTGTGTGGCTGGGAGGCCAATAAATTACAAGAACTGTCTATGTATATTATTTAGAATTTTTGTAGTGAGGTTTATATGAGAGATTGGTCTATAATTTTCCTTTCGTTTAATACCCTTGTAAGGTACCAGGTTATGCTAGCTTCATAAACATTGGAAAGTATTCCTTTGTTGTGCTCTGGAAGAGGTTATAGAATATTGGTATTATTTCTTCCTTGAATGTTTGTGAAGCCGTTTGGGTCTAGGGTTTTCTTTGGTCAGTGTGTATTAAACATTTAGTAGAAAATGTCCCAACAGTTTCAACTTAAAAAGTTGAATATGTGTCTGTAAAGGTATATCATTCTTACTAACATTTTCACATAAAATTTCCATCTGCTCTGAGGTTAGTGTACAGTTTGATCAATGCCATATCAGTGACAGAAATTCACTGATATAAAAATCTAATCCATTTCTAACTGCTAAATGGTGTATTACAGATTGAGCTAAAAAAGTTTTTTTTTTTTTTTTTTTTTTTACTACCTGGGCTATTTGCTAGGGATGCAGTGGTGTCAAATGAGGTACATCTCTGTCATCCAGATACTTGCAGACTTGGTTTAATACAAGCATGCATTAGATCATTTTGATCTACTTGCTTTATTATGGAGATACATATAGATAATATGAATATATTAAGCATTGATTATTTTGATTGGTTTTACTGCTCAGAATTCTTTGTTTCAGTTGCTTTGGGGGATGGGTTTCTAACTAAATTTATATATTTTGTAATAAGTAATGTATTTGCATCATTCAAACTTCAAAAGTTATAAATAAGTCTCTCCAATTCAGTCATTTAGTCATCAGTTTCCCATCTCCAGAGCCAATAGATAGATATTAGTTGTTTCTTAGCTGTTCTTCAGTTCACATCCTTTGGATAGGCAATGTATATTCGCACCCACCCCCTCCCTTTTTTTTTAAACTTTCTGTTCCGCACATTGCTGTTAACTTAAGGTCTTAGAAACTGTTCCATATCATTGCATATTGGAAGTATCTCTTGTTTCTTTGCTCTTACCACTGCCTTGTATCTTGTAACAATGATGGTGACAACAATAAACTTATTATTAATGTAGCCATTGTGATAATGGCTACACATTAATGTAGCCATTGTGATATTGATGGATTTTTAAGTTATTTCAATCTTACTATCAAAAAAAGCTGCACTCAATATCCAGGTTGCTTTCGAATATCTAAATCATCAATTTCTCTTCCTTAACTAGTTTTTTAGGACAGATCTGTTAGGTTTTGTTTTTTTTTTTCGTTTCAGCCATGAACCAGAGAATCAGTCAGAGTGCTCCAGTGAAACAGCCACCACCCCTGGCTCCCCAGAGTCCTCAGGGAGGCGTCATGGGTGGCGGCAACTCCAACCAGCAGCAACAGATGAGGCTGCAACAACTGCAGATGGAGAAAGAGAGACTGCGACTGAAACAGCAAGAACTGCTTCGGCAGGTGAGGCCACAGGTTAGAAACCAGCCTTCCACTTTTTGGGGTTTGTTTTCCTACGTAAAGTGGGCAAATTTCATTTTAGTACTCTCTAAAACTGGAGTGACACAGAAGCGTTCTATCCAGCTCTGTCCTTGTCTTTGTTTCTTGACTGGCCTTTGACCACATGAGATGTAACTTACAAACCTGTGTCATAAAGAGCTGTTTTGGCTATGGTCATGTGGTTGAGCAAAAATTGAAGGAAACAGGCCAGGCGTGGTGACTCACACCTGTTATCCTAGCATTCTGGGAGGCC
>CAUYRT010029252.1:0-15598 GCA_963574885.1 Lepilemur ruficaudatus
GTAAGGGAGCCAAACTTTTATCCCCTCCATTGGCCATTATTTGGAAGCTGTCTGCCCTGGAAGGAGTATACAGTATTGGGCAGGACAGCTCTATTTAGAAGAGGGCAGAAACACAGATGTGATGTCAGCCATCAAGATTATCAGCAACTGGAGAAAGAGTGCTTCAGCCTGGGAGGTCAGGGCACCAATCAGCAATGTGTGCTACCGTCCTTGACTAGGAAAGGATGGTGACTACAGAGTACATGGTCATGACCTAGACTGCTAGTACAGAGAGTACTAGTACTTCTCTCCTGTAACAGAAGGGAAGTCAATGATATGTGCCCGCAGATGGGTAGAACTGGAAGAAGCAGTTGGTGGAAGATTGTCTCTCTTTTTTTTTTTTCTTTCTAATGATTTCAATATATTCAGTAAAATAGCAAGCAAGGTCATCATTGGCTGACGGTAACGTAGTGGGTTGGATTTAGGGTTTAGGAGTGAACAGCAATAAGAACATATAAGAGGTATAGTGGATTAATCTAGAAAATACAGGCAGTCCCTGGGTTACGGATGACCTAACTTACGAAAGGACTTCCAAGGGCTCCCCATAAGTATAATTTATAATGCAATGATTAAATTAATAATTTGGAATCTAGTTTCTTCTGTGCATGTAAACAAACTCACGTGACGTAAACAGTTCATCAACATGGTATCTTCATGCTAGTAGACAGTCTCATTGTTCACAGGGTTGCTTACGCACAGTATCACTTTCCTCTTAAATTTTTATTTGATTTTGTGAGTCTGTTTACTCTCATGGCCATGCCTCCAAAGAGAAAGTCCACTGCAAGTCTGAATGAGCCTGCAGAGAACAGAATGGTGACTATAATAGAAATGAAAGTCGAAACCAGTAAGTGCTCAGAGAAAAGCCAGATGCCATCATTCACCGGGAAAGCAGTAAGCTTCAGTTGCTCAACTATGAGAACGATTACAAGGGATAAAATGAGAATAATGGAACATGCGACAGGCACTGCTCCAATGAAAGTGTCAAGTTTTACTTAGCAGCATAGTGGATTAATTATTGAAACGGAAAGGTTATTATTGATTTGGTTAGAAGATCAAAATAAGCGTAACATTCCTATTAGCCTAGCATTGATGCAACATTAGTGAGTGTTAAACTTTAACATTCTTTTTTTGAAATTTCTCCTACCTATACATTTTGCATAGGTTTGTTTTTATGTTCTGTTTGTTCGAGTTAAAAGAAAGAGCACAATAGTTTCTATAACTTATTATTACAGCACATGAATATTATCATTATTACTAAGGTATTACACTATATCATTATTATGACATATGAGCCATTATGGTTTAATAATTATTATTATTATTACCACATGTGCACTGTTCATCAGGGATCCAAGTTACATAAAAATCCAACCTAAAGATGTTCTCAGGAATGTAATCTTGTCTGTAACCTGGGAACCACATGTATGATACTATTCTAATAGAACTTATAAAAACTGGGGGTAAGATGTTTAGTGGGAAGGGAGTGTAAATAAAACAACAACAACAGCAACAAAACTCTAAGAAAATTTAACTGAGCTTAAGCAATGCATGGGTTTTCAACTGAAGAAAGTCTGCTGAATTATAAAAATGAAAAATAGCAAAAAACTCCCACTAGACACATGCTTGTGAAATTCCCATGCCTCAGGAATAAGATAAAATCATAAAAGCATGGAGAGAGAAAGAAATAAAAGAGATCATCAACAAAAAGACTGAAACAGAGGGAATGTAACTTTCCAATTAGCATCATGAAACTCAGAAAGATGTTGGACCAATGCTTTAAATATCTAAGGAGACATTTTTGAATTGCATATTTAGAGGTATTTTTAATTGGTGAAAGTTAAATAAATGCACTTTCAAAATATTTAATTACTGAAAGTTTTCCTCCTATAAAATTTGCTATGGCAACATCTTAAGAAAAACCTGCAGTGAAACAAGGGATAACTCTAGGAATATAGAAACCACAATGCTCGGGAAACAGAGATTCTAAACCAGATTACATCTCAGGACGACAGTGGAAAAAGAGGCCCAGAGAACAACAATTTGGGAGCAGGAGCTCAAGGAATCCTAGGAGAAATATACCTTGAGAAAGAAGCTTTCATTGATTTCTATTATTGATGCTATTATTGGTTGCCTTAAGAATTACGAGTAATGTGAACATTCACTGTTCTTTTACTGATAAGGAAAAAGGAAACATAATTACAAAACCTGAGGGAAAAACATCTACAAATTTACGATTCAAATATGAAGCAAATTATTTTGAGAAACAATTTGAGCAGCTGATGATCAAGTGAATCCTGGAGACTTTGATGATAAGAACAATTTCCACAAAAAGGCACAGAAATTTTAGTATTTCATATCCAAGTAAAGTGGAGAAGGAAATGAAATCTTAAAACATTGTTTGAATCCTCAGCAAAAGTAAATAATTAACTATTTAAAATTACATAATCTTAAATTCTTCTTAAATATTTTAATTTTTAGAACCAATGACAAAAAATTAAAATGTAACTAAAATTGTCAAAGAGAATATCGATGTCCTACATCTTGAAAATGTAAAGTAATGAGGTAGCTGAAAAAGTCATTAGGCACAAAAAAAGCAGAGGTGGAAGAGAGGATTGGGATATGAATATTTACATAGTGGTGAGTTAGAAGACAGAGAAAGGCAAGGGGAAATTCACCAAAAAGATGACATAAACAACTATATGGATGGCAAATTGCATATGGAAACATTTTAAAAAGATAACTCTTACCTACATTTGGAAAATAATCAATGAATAAATGTGCAAATGGATTATTTAGAATTATCTTAGTGATAGCAGGTAACAATCCAATCTGAAGAGTGATAATTTCAAGCACATTTAGGAGGGCAGCTCTTCTGTATTATGGATATTTATAACACTTGCCTATACTTCTTTGATAAAATAATTTGTAATCAATTAAGAAAGAGAAGAGTAAGCAAATACATAACAGAAAATATCAAGAAACTATACAAGGGCTATCCATACATGGCTGTATACTTTCTGGACAGTCCCTGCATTCTTTTCTTTCTTTCTTTCTTTTTTTTTTTTTGAGACTATTACAGGGGTACAAGTCCCTTGGTTACATAAATTTCCTTGCCCCACTAGAGTCACAGCTACAAGCATGGCCCATCCCCCAGACAGCATGCCCATCCCCCTGACAGCACGCACTGCACCTTTTAGGTGGGAGTTCACCCAGCCTCTCCTCCTCCATCCCACCTGCTCCATACTTGATGAATGTTACTTCCATATGTTCATATGTGTTGATTGATTGGTACCAATTTAATGGTCAGTAGATGTTTGTTTGGTCAGTGGTGTTTGTTTTTCCATTCTTGTGATACTTCACTTAGAAGAAGGGATTCCAGCTCCATCCAGGATAATGCAAGAGGTATTAGTTCACCATTTTTTTGTGTAGCTGAGTAGTACTCCATGGTATACATATACCATATTTTATTAATCCACTCAGGTATTGATGGGCACTTGGATTGTTTCCACACCTTTGCAATTGTGAATTGTGCTGCTAAGAACATTTGCAGTCCTCTAATTCTGATGTAGGAGGATTGCTTTGATGTTTTATTGATTAAAAAAGCAATTTTCAGAAAATTGTATACAGTATCAACTCATTTTCTAAAACTACCAGTATATATAGTGTAACTATGCATGAATAAAATCCTGGCAAAACATACTCAATAAAATTAATGGCAATTACCAATAGGAAGTGGAAATAGAAAAGTGTTGTGCACCATAGGAAACCAATATAATCGTCTGAGGCAGAAACTTTAAGAAAATATTTTGCAGGAAAATTTTATAACATTTGAATGTAAAGTTACAAAAATTTTAAATAAGATAATTTTAAAAAAATTTCCCAAATAATTTGAAATATCTCTGTTGTCCTAAACTTCGTATGTATAATTTGGGTAGGCTTCTGCACTAATAGAATAATGAGGTCTCTAAGAAAAATAAAACAACAAGATACAAAAATGTCTGAGAAAAATAGTCCACCTCATTAATTTTATGTTCTAAGAGTTTTCTTTTCCCCAAATAGTCATTAGAATATTGAAGTGTTTTAAATAATTAAATTAATTTGGAGCCCGGTGCAGTGGCTCATGCCTGTAAACCTAGCGCTTCGGGAGGCTGGGGTGGGAAGATCTCATGAGCCCAGGAGTCCAGCCTGGGCAACATAGCAAGGCCCCATCTCTACAGAAAAATAAAAAATCAGCCAGGCATGGTGGTGCAGGTCTGTAGTCCTAGCTTCTTACAAGGCTGAGGCAGGAGGATCATTCTAGCCCAGGAGTTCAAGGCTGCAGTGAGCTATGATCTCCAGTGCACTCCTGCCTGGGCAACAGGGTGAAACCATGTGTCTAAAAAAAAAATAATAATAATTTAGAAATAAATAGATAAGGATATTACTATGTTAAACAAATGATATTTATCAGGTATGGATTTCTCACTGTTCATTTGGATTTTTCTTTGCAGTAAATGTTTTCCTGCCACTAAATGAAATGGAGAGCATGAATCATTAATTTTCTAGTCACTCTTAGGCAGTATATTAGTTGTGTTGGGTTGCCATAACAAAATACCACAGACTGGTGACTTAAATAACATATTTATTTTCCAACAGGCCAGAAGTCCAAGATCAAGATGTAGGCAGAGTCATTTCTCCTGAGGCCTCTCTCCTTGGCTTGTAGATGGCTCCCTTCTCACTGTCCTCACGTAGCCTGTGTCCCAATCTCCTCTTCTTGCAAGGACACGAGTTATATCGGATTAGAGCCCACTTAATGGCCTCATTTTACCTTCATTCCCTCTTGAAGGGCCCTGCAGACAGAAACAGTCAGATCCGAGGCACTGAACATTAGGACTTCAGCAAATTAATTTTGGAGGGACAGAATTCAGCTCATAACAGATGTGCTATATTGAATGAGTCATGGAATTAAAACACAAAAGATAAGGATTTTGGTTCCAGCTCAGACACTATTGATGTCAGCTTGGAAGAGTCCCAAAGCCTCCCAAGGTTTTGACTTCCTTGTGTGCACCAAAGGGAGAGCCTCACACATGTGCTCCGATGTCCCTGGGAGCCACACCATCGCAGGAGACCACCACTTGATCCAGAGGAGCCACGGGGGCTGTGGGGGAACAGAGGCCGCCTTGCAAGTCTTGCTCTAGGGCTTGCCGTGGCCAGCATGCTCCAGAGTAGATCCTGGTACCTGGACTCACAGACACCGGCGTACAGAAACCATGAGAGCCGCAACAGCCCTAGGGCCCAGGGAGCTGCAGTCCTCGCTGGGCACACCTGCCTGTGGTCAAGCCGGGTGGCCACCGGAAGGACATCCAGTGTGTTAAGGTCAGAACAAAGGAATGTTTCTCAGTTTGGATTGCCTGGTGCACTTTTACTCATTATATGGATAATTCTGCTGAGGAAATATTCTAGCTAAAGCAAGTCCAGTGAATGGTGGCAGAACACAGTGACCAAATTCTATAACTGCCCCTCTTTCCTATTATAGGAAATTTAATTTAAATTAATTGTAAACAAAATGTAAAAGTCATTTCCTCAGTCACACTGCCACCTTTGAAGTGTTCGGCCACATGTGGCCTGTGGCCACTCTATTGAACATTTCCATCATCACAGAAAGTTCTGTCAGGCAGTGCTGCTGCAGACTGCACAAAGTTCAATTGTTAGTTTCCACATGTGATGTGCCATCGTCTATGGTGTGACTTGGAACACATTAACACAGGCAGGCTGTTGAATATATATTGTATTTCCCCAAGAAAGATCTTTGTCACTCATGTATTAGTTATTGCACAGGTAATACAAACACGATGATGTAGGCATACCTCATTTTGCTGTGCTTCCCTTTATTGCATTTCCCGGATATTGTGTTTTTTACAAATTGAGGGTTTGTGGCAGCCCTGCGTAGAGCAAGTCTGTTAGTGCCATTTTTCCAACAGCTTGTGCTCACTTTGTGTCTCTCTGTCACATTTTGGTAATTCCCAAAATATTTCAGACTTTTTCATTATTATATCTGTGATCAGTGATCTTTGATGTTACTGTTGTAATTGTTTTAGGACTCTGGAAACCACGCCTGTATAAGACGGCAAAAACCTATAAAGGTTGTGCGTGTTCTGACTGCTCCACTCACCGGCTGTTTCCCTGTCTCTCTCCCTCCCCTCAGGCCTCCCTGGTCCCTGAGACACAGAACATTGACATTAGGCCAGTTAATAACCCTGCAATGGCTTTTAAGTGTTCAAGTGAAAGGCTGAGTCCCATGTTTCTCACTCTAAGCAAAAGCTGGAAATGACTAAACTTAGCGAGGAAAGCCTGTCAAAAGCCCAGATACGTCGAAAGCCACGCCTCTCGCACCAAACGGTTACCAAGTTGTGAATGCAGAGAAAAAGTTCTTGAGGGAAAGGAAAAGTGCTACTCCAGTAAACACGCAAGTGATAAGAAAGCAAAGCAGCCTTATCGCTGATACGGAGAAAGTTTTAGTGGTCTGGATGGAAGATCAAACTGACTGCAACGTTTCCTTAAGCCAAAGCCTAACCCAGAGCAAGCAGATAACTCTCTTCGAGTCATGAAGGTTGAGAGAGGTGAGGAAGCTGCAGAAGAAAAGTTGACAAAGCCATGGCCATAACATGAAAGTGCAAACTGCAGCAGCAAGGGCTGATGTAGAAGCTGCAGCAGGTTGTCTGGAAGATCTAGCTGAGGTAAGTGATGAAAGTGACTACACTAAATAACAGATTCTCAACATAGACAAAACAGCCTTATATTGGAAGACCATGCCATCTAGGACTACGATAGCTAGAAAGGAGAAGTCAATGTCTGGCTTAAAAGCTTTACAGGACAGGCTGACTGTCTTGTCAAGGACTAATGCAGCTGGTAACTTTAAGTTGAAGCCAATGCTCATTTACCATTTTGACAATCCTAGGACCCTTAAGAGTTATACTAAATCTACTCTGCCTGTGCTTCAAAAATGGAACAACAAAGCCTAAATGACAGCACATCTGTTTACAGCATGGTTCACTGAATATTTTAAACTCACTCTTGAGACCTACTGCTCAGAAAAAAAGATTCCTTTCTAAAGATCACTGCTCACTGACAATGCACCTATTCACCAAGAGCTCCAATAGAGATGTACCAGGAGATTAATGTTACTTTCAAGCCTGCTAATGCAACACTCATTCTGCAGCCCAAGGATCAAGGAGTAATTTTGACTTTCAGTCTTATTATTTTTACGAAATACACTTAGTAAGGCTATACCTGCCATAGAGAATGATTACTCTGATGGATCTGGGCAAAGTCAATTGAAAACCCTCTGGAAAGAATTCGCCATTGTAGATGCCATTAGAGCATTCATGATTCATGAGAGGAGGTCAAAATATCGACGTTAACAGGAGTTTGGAAGAAGTTGATTCCAACTCTCGTGGATGTATCTGAGGGTTTCAAAACTTCAGTGGAGGAAGCCACTACAGTTAAAGTGGAAATAGCAAGAGAACTAGAATTAGAAGCGGGGCTTGAAGACATAATTGAATTGCTGCAATCTCATCATCAAACTTGAACGGATGAGAAGTTGCTTCGTATGGATGAGAAAAGAAAGTAGTTTCTGAAGACAGAACCCACTCCTGGTGAAGATGCTGTGAACACTGTGGAAATAACAACAAAAGACTCTGGGATCACATCACTCGGTGCTGGTCAAGGAGCCCATGTGATGTGGTCACCAAAACAAAACTGCTCTGGTGTTGGCCTCATAATGCGCACCAGCTCCAGGCCTCTGCCTTGATCCTGTGCCAGTTTCTCCAGGCTGGGATCCTCCAAGCTCTGCATACTGTGTACAGCTGACCATATTCTCAAAAGGAAGTTGATCAGAAGATTAATTTATTCGACAAGGTATTTTCTTGATGGGACTCGGATCTGGTTTTCAGATGCATGTTTCTCCTCTTCTCTTTTAGTCAACACACCATCGACCTGGAATCATCTGGATCCATCTATACTCAATCCAACAGGAAAGGCTGAGCTGAGCCCAGGAGTCCCCTTCCTCCGTCCTCCCTCCCTCTCTCCCTGCCCCCTCCTGTCCTTCCTTCTCTTCTTCAACTAACAGTTACTGAGCAGCTGCCATGTGCCAGGCACTAAGAATACAGAAAATAAGGCCCTGATCTCATGGCTTCAGACAGTAAAGCCGTCAGAAGAAGACAGTAAAAACAAGTGCCATAAAGGAAGTGAACAGGAAGCCGCAACGCAGACCAGCCAGCACCGCAGGTGGCAGGGCCAGGCTGTGTGAGGAGGGAGGGAAGAGGGGAGCCTGGGTGGCTGGATGAAGGCAAATCAGAGGGTGTTCAAGGAAACAGCAAGTGCGAAAGCCCCAGGGTGGGCAGGAGCTCAGTGTCCCAGGCACAGTAAAGAAGCCAGTACAGAGGGAATATGTCTACTGAAGGGACAATCAGGGACAGTGTCACAAACAGGGGCAAGCTTCCTGCCAGGCCTCCGCCCAAACTTCCAATCCCATCCTAACTGTGGTTGTACAGATTGGTCATGCTGCCCCTGAGTGCCAGTGTGGAATGTTGCTTTCATGGGCATAAATTTTGGCCACAGCTTCATTACCATGGAAACTGTGAAAACAGTCCCTTTGTATTGCCTTGAACACAGAGTGGAAGAGTCTGAGGCCAGCTCCCTGGTAGGGGCTGCTGCAAGCATCTGCCCAAGCACCCAAAGAACACCCTCATGTTCAGTGAGCTTAATGATGTCATGAGGATCAGTCTCTGGGTCGGCAATCCTTTATTTCCTTTTCCTTGAGTGTGGTGTGCTCTTTCAGCCCACACGCATAGCTTTTCATTTAGGAACTTTCTATTTTCTTTTACATTCATATGACTTTTTTCTGCCTAAAAGTTTTTGGTAAACTTTGTTCTTCTAGGACTCTATTATCTAGTTGGATTATTTTGTCTTCTACATCAATTATTTTTTTCTCTAAATTAGTTCATCTTTTATCACTTTTCTCTGGATTCACGTGGATTAGCTTCAAGAGGATTATTTGTCATCTCGTGTTCGGCTGTGTGTATTCTCCTCTTTACTCTCTCAATGTATTAGTTCTGTAGTGAGGTTGCTTTGGTTCTTAACCTGTTTCTTTACTTCTGTGACATTCATCACAGTTTTATCAGCTTTTCCTTAAGGGCTTGCTGCCTTAAATTTATGCTCTTCCTAGTTTTCCACAGTACAAATTACTAGAATGGAATTGCCCGTGTCCTTGGATTTTCCACATCATGTGCTATCCCCTCACTTTCCTGGCACATTTTCCTTCCTGTTCAGACATTTGTCTCATTGTGCTCATGCCTGGGCAGCTCTGACCAGACTCCATCTGCTGACATATCAGGTGGGAGGAAACTACTTGACCTGCCCTCAGTGCTATAGTTTCAAGCCTGGGAACATGCAGCTGTATGCACTTTCCTCTGACATGAAACCACAGGAGAGGAGATGGGGACACCCAGCAGAGGCCCAGGACAGGCTCTGTGAGGGCACCTGGGCACCCACTCTTCCGAGGATAACAGTAGTCAGTGGGTCATTGCCCTAATTCTGGGGAGGGCCCGAAGGTGTGCTTCTCCCTTTTCTCCAACAACATTTCTGCTGCTCACCAGACAGAAGGGAGCAAAATCAAGGATGCCCACTTAGTTCACCTTTATCCTGAGTTTTGAACAGCAGCAGCCAACCCTTACCTATATATGCACATGCTCTTTTAGTCACTTTAAACATATTAACCAATGTTAATCCTTACAACAACCTTTTGAGGCAGCTCCTAACTCATCTTCATTTTGTAGATGAGGAAGCTGAGTCACTAAGAAGTCGAGTGATATGTCCAAAATCACATAACTTGAGGTAGAAGCAGTCTGGCTTCAAAATCTGTACTTTCAGACACTATCCTAGACTGGACTGGGTTCCATTTTCTTTCAGCTGCCATCGTCAGTGTGGGACACTCCCTCCACCATCAGCCATCGTCCTGCTGGACATCGGTGGGGACGCTCCTATGGAGCAGCTTCCCTGGGGGCCAGGGGGGTTGGCAGTCACCCCTTCTACTCCACGATCTTCTTTCTTCCTTTGTTTATCATTTTTTGAAGTCAATGGCCTTATGTTTTGTTCTTTTCATTGTTTGACTTATGGTGGCAAGTTTGGAGGTGGGGAAAAGAGTTTAGGGAGGCTGAGTATTTGGGGTTTATTTTTTTTAATTTTTGACAATTTTATTAGGTAACAAGTGACAGAGATTCTATGATCCATTTTCACACTGCCATGTTTTTCCAGAAGTTTCCAAGAGAGTCATTTTATTACCTTTTGAGAGCATAATGGGAGTGTATGAGACAAAACGGAAGCACGGAGGAAGAGCTCCTACCCCTTCAGGTTTGTCTGGTTGGGAAAGGCGTCTCACAGAACAGGACTCTTAAGTTGAAGGACAAACAGGAATTAGGTAGGTAAGTGAAGCCACTGTAGGAATGTATTTGAGGAAGAGGCATGAGACAGAGGATCTAGAAACAGCAAATGTGTGAGAAGAACCAACATTAATTCAGAGATGCCAAAGCCTAACTGTCGCACAGGGAGATGAGGCTAGAGAAATGCACAGAGGACACATCGAGATGGGCCTTGCACAGCACACGAAGGAAGGTGGGGGCTGTGGGAAACCTTTGCACACTTCTTGTCACGGGACTTCCCATCTTACTTAGATATATCACACCAGCCATGTATGAAGGAAAGATTTGCAAGACACAGATCAGAGGCAGGATGACCAGTTAACAAACTGTTGCAATAATCAAATAGGAACACATGAGGATCTCTACTAAGATAATTGTACCAGTATGGAGAGAAACGAATAATTCTGAGAAATATTTAGAAGTAAAATATTTGATACTTGGTGATTAATTCAGGTGCAGGAGAGATCTGAATCAACGGAAATTTCATTATTTCTAGTTCTAATTTAAGTGTGTGGCAGGCAAAACCACTGACTGAGTGTAGGGAATACAGATGATGGGAAAGTCTGGAGGCGGATGGAGGGGGAATTAGTGAATTTCATTTGAAAAATGAACAGTTTGAATTTGAATCCTCCAGGTGAAAACATCACCCTCTACCCAGAAGTTCTTTCTTTCTCCCAATAACACTTTTACACACATACCCTTTTGATATTTACCAAAAAAACTTTCTATATCTATATTTATATATAAATATATATGTAGATATATTTTGTGGATATCTGTGTAATTTTTCTTGCTGGACTGCAAACTTGATGATAGGAGGTAGAGCGTGTAGTCTATTCATATAAGCCCAATAGTGCCTATGTAGCACAAAGCCTTGCGTGTAGTTGATGTTTAATTCATGTAATGAGTTAAAGGATGGATGCATGCATGCATGGATGCGTGAACAAACAAACACATGGCTTCATGCAGATTCCAGAGATATAAAGTGAAAAATAGAAATATGAAAAATGGAACTCAAGTAATAGAATGCCTATCTGATATTTGCTGTCAAAAAACATAAGTTTTGCTATATATTTGTTTAAATTTATAAGCTGAGTGCCTTTCAGAAAACTTACTTTGTCAAAGAAACAGAAAAAAAGAGAATTATTCTCAATTTATGAAGTAACATAAATTTATGCAGCTGTAAGGAAACATTTATACCAATGAAACACATTAAGTGTGATGTAACATAATTAGCCGTGTTAATAGCTCTGAAGGTGATTTCTATGGTAACTCATTATATCAATTCTGTGCACGTGGTTATTTCAAGAGATAAATTTTCACACTACAATCTCATAGCCTGTAAAAACTAAAATATCTGTCAAACAACTACTTCTGCTGTTTAATGGTATCTAGGTTCCACGAAGAATTCATGTTCAGTTCATTCTTGCTGATGTATTCTCTCTTGCACTCCTCACCCTCCTGGCGGTTTCAGATTGCACTCATGGCAAGCTCCTTTCCAGTGTGAATATACATTCCATAGTAATTATTAGTACAGATATTATGTCTGACCTGACTCACCCTTTAGAATCAATAGCCATTTAATACATCAGGAAAGCAATTAGCTAACTAGCAGCCTAACAGCCTGAGACTACTCATGCATCTCTAAAAGGTAGATAATGTATTCTCTTTCCACTAGTGAAATGAACCCTAGTATTATTTACAGAGAGAAATCCTTAAATTTCCCAATAATTAAATACAACTGTTGCCCTTTGGAGTCAAAGTTAATATTTCAAATTAAATCTTGTGCCACCCTCCCAAACTCCTTTACCACCATCCTAACACAATCACATTTAGAACAACTTGGGCTTGAATTTTTCACACCATTTGACCTTGAACAAGATCACTTACTACTCTGATCCTGTATTCTTATCAATAACTTAACCTTACAAGGTTATGGTGTGTGTTAGTAAGATAATATGTGCAAAAACCAGCATATATAAATTATCCATCAGTATCATCTTGACTAATACATGAGATTAAATCTGTGATTGGAGACAGATTTTCCTTCATGGAAGCTGTACCATTCTACTGCCAGACTCAGCGGATGTGATTTTCTTGGTTCCAGTTTCCACCTGCAGCACAAACATGATGTCTTCTAGCCTTGTTCTGTTCTGGAAGGATCAACCAAAGCTCCCCATTGATGCAAACAGTCTACTTCCACCCCACACAATTCCTGCCCCCCACCCTTCCCGCCAATGTACACACAAGAAGACCAGAGTTTGCGAAAGGGTGAGAAAAACTAAGGGTGTTAGACAATGAAATGGGCCAAAGGAAGGACAGACTATCTAGTCCACTCTGCTCAACCTCCTTGCAGATTTTAATGCTGTTGATTGCTCCCTGTAGACTATCTTTCTCCCTTAGCCTGACACTGTTGTCTTCCTACTTCTTTGACTGAATCTGTTCTAGCTCATCATTCTGTAATGTCCAGTCCCTGTAACCTTATGTTACCATATTTTATAATAAACGATGTTGTCTGTATCTTTATTCATTCTGAAAACATTTATCAAGCAGCTACTTTGGGCCAGGCTATCAATAGATATGGTTCCTGCCCTCCAGAAGCTACTAGTGAGAGGGAAGAGCCCGCGTGCAAGCAGATAAATGACAGTATGACACTGAGTGTGCTATTGGGTAGGAAACTTGAAGAGCTTTGCACTTACTCACTGCCGGCACCACTAATGTCCACATCCACAAACTGAAGTCCGTACACTCAGTGAAGCGGATCTCCAGCCAGCTTCATAATTCCTCCTGCTTGCTCTCTGCCCACTCTGCCCTACTAAGCTCTGCCCACTTTTGTTACCCTCATCTTTTCACCCAGAGCCTGTTACACTAGGCTTTAATCTCCAGCACTAGACCACACCACCTGCTTGCACATGCAGTGTCTGTAATGGACTGAATGTTTGTGTCCTGCCAAACTCGTATGTTGAAAAACTAACCCTCGATGGGATAGTATGAGGAGATGGGGCCTCTGGGAAGTGAATATGTTGTTAGGGTGGAGCCCTCATGAATGGGATTCGTGCTCTTATAAAAGAGATCCCCTCATCCTTTTCACCATGTGAGGGCAAAGCAAGAAGGTGGTCGTCTATGAACCAGAAAGTAGGCACCCACCAGACACCAAATCGCCCAGAGACCTAATTTTGGACTTCCCTGGCTCCACCTGGTCTGTGATATTCTTTTATGGCAGCCCTCTTAGACTAAGACAGTGCCTTCGCTTGTGCTAGCAAGCACAGCTAGAGATCCGTCTACCATGGGCATTCACAGCTCTCCTCTAGAACCTTCCTACAGCTACCTCACCATCCTGTCCTCTGCCTCTAGGGCAGAGGCGCTAAAACACTTGGGCTGCTCCACAAACACTTGGAGGTTCCCAAAACTCTTTTAGGAATATGCAAGATCAAAACTATTTTCACTATGATAGTTAGATGTTTTCCACGGATTTGAGATTTGCACTGATGGTGTAAAATTGCTGGTGTTTGCAGGAATCGAGGCAGTGGTTTCAAACTATGCTGGGAGTCATTGAACTCAAAACTGAAGTTTAAAAAGAAAAGCCAGTTTCATGAAAGCATTTCCTTTACTGGTGAACCAGTAACAATTAATAACTTTATTAAATCTCAACCTTTAAGTACATATGTTTTTACTATTCTATGCGATAAAATAGGAAGTATGAATGGAGCACGTCTGCTGCGTATGAAAGTATGGAGGTTTTCTCAAAGGAAAACACTGGTGCAGTCATTTGAGTTGCAAACTGTACTAACCACTCTTTCATAGAACGCCATTCTTCCTTAAAGAAATATGGTTATTCAGAGCTGGGTATTTGAGATGTATCTTTTTCTAAAATGAACCAAGTGAGCTTGTCACTTCAAGGAAAATAACTGTCAGTTTTTGTTGCCAATGTAAAATCCAAGCTATCAAACCAAAACTAAAATTCTAGAACTTCCCAATATAAAGATTTTTATGGTGAGGTAAGTAGTAATATTAACAAATACAATTTTTTTGGTGTTGCATAATGACATGCATTGACATTTGGAAGATTTGCATAACTTGGTGAACCAATGTTTTCCCAATAACCAGTGCATGAAGGCTGAAAAGCATACATGGGTCAAAGCTGCAGCCAAAGTGAGAGATGGGGTTTAGTGATGCAGAGGAGGAGAAGCTTACTGACAGGGTTTCAGACTTCATCCTGCCATTGACCTTTAAGAAACTGTCAGGGGTTAAGTCTGGTATAGTATCAAAGAAGAATATCCACCATTATCGGAAAGGGATATTAATATAATCTTCTACTTTCTAACAACATATATAGTCAGATTGGATTTTCTTTATATACATCAACCAAAACAACATATTGTAACAGATTAAATGCTCAAGCAGATATGAAAATCCAACTGCTTTTCTATTAAGCTAGGCATTAAAGAAAGTGGCAAAAGAGTAACACAATGCCACTTTTTTCAATTTTTTTCTTTATTGAAGTGTAATTTATATATCATGTCTTTACTCCATTTAAAGTGTACAATTAAATGGTTATTAGTAAATTTACCAAGTTGTACAGCTATCCACATAAATCAGTTTTAGAGGATTTCCCACCCCCTATTGAGACCCCTAATACCCATCCCCAAATACACTTCAAGCATGCCCCTCCCCTTCACAGTGCTCACCACATCCCCTGGATGTGGGTCCGCCCCCCACCCCCAAAATCCCCAGTGAACATTACCACCATTTAAGCACCATAGTGTCAATCAGTCAATACCAATTTGATGGCAAGTGGGGCCCGTTCTTCGGGTCTTGTGTCACCTCACTTTGAATAATGGGCTTAAGCTTAATCCAGGATAATATAAGTGGTGTTAGCTCACTATCGTTTCTTAAAATTGAGTAATATTCCATTGTAAAAATATACCAAATTTTAATAATCTACTCATGAATTGACGGGCACTTGGGTTGTTTCCACGACCTAGCAATAGTGAATTGTGCTGCCATAAACATTCATGTGCAGATGTCTTTATAATAGAATGTCTTATGCTCTTTTGGGTAGATGCCTAATAATGCTATTGCTGGATCAAATGGTAATTCTA
>CAUYRT010029256.1:0-11092 GCA_963574885.1 Lepilemur ruficaudatus
GTCTCTACTAAAAATAGAAAGAAATTAATTGGCCAACTAAAACATATAGAAAAAATTAGCCGGGCATGGTGGCTCATGCCTGTAGTCCCAGCTACTCAGGAGGCTGAAGCAGAAGGATTGCTTGAGCCCAGGAGTTTGAGGTTGCTGTGACCTAGGCGGACACCATAGCACTCTAGCCCAGGCAACAGAGCAAGACTCTGTCTCAAAAAGAAAGAAAAAAGAGTTATTAATACTTAATACAATCAGTACCTAGAAGAGGTTAGTATTGACACTATTGGCAACATTAGTCTGGTTACAAGAGCTGGGTCCACATGCACCACTACTCTGATTGCCTCATTCTCCTGTAGCAACTTCAGGGGCTTTTCAGTGCACCCTGTCCAGGTGCAGATAATGTTTGACATTCAGATCACTGAGAGTTATGTCAACAGTCATTATAGGAAAACATGGACACTGATGCCTTGAGGTGGACTAAATAAAATAATAGTCACCAGAGACTCTTTGTCCAGAATTCTTCTTCATCTGTTAGTGCAGACATTTCGGACTATTTATGCTTTTCTCAGGGAATTGCAGGACAGGATTTCCAACAGGACTCTATTGTCAACAGCTCAGCTAAATCCAATACCGTGGCATTTTTGTCCATTTCTAGGAAAGAATTCCTTGGAAATATTTACCAGCTTGTTCTGTGTGCTCCCCCATACAGCACAGGCAGCAGAAGGTGGTGTATCCTCTCGAAGGGAATCCCGTGAGCTTGCCCTGCCCATGAAGGAGAGAATCGGAAATCTTCATTCGAGCCTTTTAAGGTGTCCACCAACATGTCAGCTTTCAATCAGATATATCATCTGAATTCATTATGATTTTTGCCTCTTAAACCATTCTATTTTCTTTTTCTTGGTTGCCTATAATCTCTGATTTCTCTTCCTGCTTCTTCTCAAATTAGTCAAAATCACAGGGATGCTCAGATATTTTGAGGAGATTGATGTTGGCTGACAGACCTTGACATTGGACCATATATTTCTCCTACCAGCTCTTAACTGAGCCTCAGCTGGCTTTCTTTTCTTAAGCCTTTCTCTTTAGAGTCCTTTGTAAAAATTTTCTAGTGTATCACAAAAAAAAAATTGCATGTATTTTATCCTCTTTTGTCTACATGGTAAAAAAAATTACATATCTATCTTGGCCTTTTCTAACCCACTGAAATTTGCTTTCTAAACTGCCAATAGCACAGATTTCAGCAAACAGAAGTGTTGCACTTTCTCTAAGTTTCTTGAGATTCTCCTGCATAAGCAACTCAAAGCTGGCCTTCCAACTTCACCTCATTTCATTTGTATTTGCATCCATATTTCTGTTGCAAAACTATGGCTTGTTCAAATTTTTCTTCCCTGGAACTTTCTTAATAGTCTTACAAATATTTTGAGATTTCAGTGCTTGGTGACATGTAGCAGAAAATGTGCTATTTATCTGTCATTGTGCATAGCACAAGGTCTCTGTGTGGATGGCCCAGATATTAAGTAGGGCCCCCAAGCTATACCATATCCCTCATGGGTCTTTATTCTCCATGAAGAATCTCCAATTTTTTTTTATACACATTGCATGATAAATAAGAAATGAATTACTCTATAGAAAGCTCCTTGACTCAATATTTCCTGCCAAAAATTTCTTTGAGGGATCAATTTATAAACACATGTAACACAGCTTGGTCCTGACTTTGGAGTAAAAATACCATTTTCAATGTATAGGTTCCCTCCACAAGTCCACTGCTAGTGGCGGAGATTTCTCCATGTTAATTTCTCTCTCTCTCTGTCGCTTGCTCTCTCTTTCTCAAAATGCTGTAGGCCTTTCTATTATCAGTTTAAATGCCACAGTAGAGACTTCTGGAACTTTCAATGACATACTTAGATTCATGTGTGGCCATTCCACACATCAAAAATCCTGGGCAATGCCTTCTCCAATTGTCCCCATGCTATTTATTATATTGCTTCACACAGTATTTTAAAGGTGGTTCTGGTATGGTCCATATTCCACAAAGAATGTAATATCATGCATAACTGATCAAAAAACACACCTAGAATATAAAGGATGTGGCAAAACACTTGCTCATTTGTTCTATGCCCTTTCTTCTCCTGTTTCCCTTCCTATTTCTTTTTGTAGTCATTTGCAGCATCTTGGTACCATCCTGCTGAATCCCACAAGGTCAAAGGTGGCAAAACCATTATTTTGGTGTCTTGTGCAGGGTCTGCCATTATTTATGGATTCATCTCATGAAAGCAAAAGATGGCTCATTGGGTCTATTTTGGAGTATCAGAGCAGCACATTTTAAGGCAAGGCAAATGATTACATGCTGATATTTATTATAACTTAGAGTATATCATGAATGGCAAATAGAGTATCTAATACTTATAAAAAGCTGACTATGAGTGCATTGTAGGTCACATTATTCTAAGTGCCTATGCCTTAACTATATTAACATATTTAATCTCCATAGCAACCCTACAAGGCCAGTAGTTATTGCCATTTTACAGATGAAGAAATTGACATACAGAGAAGTTGGGTAACTTGCCTAAGGTCATAGAGATCTTAAATTATAGAGCCATGGTTCAAATCAGGTGGCAGTTTCTAGAGTCCATGCACTTAATCACTCTGTTACACTAGCTCTAGATATATTATCCCTTGGGCATTAATTAACTTCAAAACAAACCGCAAACCGGCAAATCTCCCCAACAGGAAAGAGAAAAGGAAGAAAGAAAATGAATAGAAGGACCAGTAAATTCCATTCTGCCATAAGTTCAAATTATTCCTAAAAGATACAAATGTTTGATATGACTAAGAAGGCAAAATATTAAGTATGATATTTCAGGAATCCACTAGGCCAAGAGAGGGATCATTTTGAGTGTTTTCAATATATCCTTTAAGGCAGCTGTGAAATAGTTCTGATGGGCAGGGAGTTTTGAGTCACTTTGAAAGCAGCAAGAGGCTCATGAAATAATTAGAGGGTATGGACAGAAACTTCCACGAGGAGATATATTTCTCCCAGGCAGAATCCATTTCCGAGCTCCAGTAGGAAGAAGGATGATGAGGTCAGCCAAGTTGTTTGAGTAAGCACTTAAAGGCTTGTCTCACTTTCACTGCAAGTTTAACACTGTTACTGCGTACAAGCCCCAGAGCGATGTAGGCAAAATCAAATAGGCTGCCTCAGGCAGCAGCAGTCAGGAGAAATGCTGAAGGTATAATCCAATAAGTGGGCAAAGGGAACTTTGGAGAGTTAATGCAATTGACAAAAATGACATGAATTAGTCAGAAAGCCCAAAATACCTCTGTGTTTGTGTTCCTGCAATCCTCCTTCTAACAGTATATCCTTTATTAATATAATATAGAGGTAAGGGTTCAGTTATTGTTTTGAGTACAGAATTAATTAATTTTATTTATTTATTTTGAGACAGGGTCTAGCTCTGCCACTTGAGCTAGAGTGCAGTGGCGTCATCATAGCTCACTGCAACCTGTTACTACTGACCTCAAGCATCCTCCCGCCTCAGCCTCACTAGTACCTGGGACTACAGGCACGCACCACCACACCAGACTAATTTTTCTATTTTTCATAGAGATGGGGGGTCTTGCTCTTGCTCAGGCTGGTCTCAAACTCCTGGCCTCAAGCAATCCTCCCTCCTGTTTCAGTCTTCCAAAGTGCTAGGATTATAGGCCTGAGCCACCATGCCCAGTCTGAGTACAGAGTTAATTTTAAGGAAAGGAGAAATTGCCTGGGTAATTTGTTTAAAATGTGAACCTTAAAAAATGTATTTTTGGAGAGCGGCGGCATCACTAGTAGCCAGTTGAACTGCTTAAACCGTCTTGAACACAACCCTGCTCTAGAGAACAGCTCCCCAGTTCAAGCCTGTTGTAGGTGTCAGGCATTTCACACTACTCAGAGACACATACAGAGTAACAGAGTAACAGTCTTGATAAATGAATGCTCTATATATCTCTGCTTACCTGATATATATGACACACATATATGATATATATGTATATACATATATATATATAATTTTCTTACTTTGGCTTCCATTTATGTCCATTATATCAGCTGTTCTTGTTGGGATGGATAAATGTGGAATAGATTATATTATTATAAGAATCAAAAATTCTAAAATTGTATGATTTTATAATTGATAAAAATAGATCTCTAAATGATGTTTTATGTAACTTCATGTACTATGATCTTGAAAGACAAAGACCAGGTCGATTTAGTAATTTTTAAAAGGGCAAATGTAAATAAACTTATTATGTTTTCTAATCTCTGATGCAACTCACCTTGGTTGTGACACAGCAAACCATATACCAAAATTTTTCTAAGTCTAAGCTAATGATGCCATTTTTGAGGATGTTAATGATTTTTTTCAACTATATTATGTAATGTAGCTTTCTGAATTCTGATCAAGAGTAAATATAATTTACTAATTTCATTTCACAAAAATAACTAAATTTTATCTGTTTCCCACTCTTTCTCAGTCTGTCTTCTCTCTTCTTTCTATTTTTCTTCTATTTTTCTCCTTCACACCCTCTATGTCCTTTCTATATCCTAATAGCACAGAGAAAACAAAAACAAGTATTCTAATTGGCTAAACAAGATTATTATATTCTCTAACATGAAAATTTAATTTATCAGTTAGTGTTTAGGGAGGAAAAAAACAATGAGGAGAAAAAGGTTACAGATCTGAAAAGTCAATGGTGATACAGCTTATGTTAACATAGATCAGTGGGCAAGGGCAATTGAAGAAATTACATTTTATTTTTGAAAGCCATATATATTTCTTTTAGCTACTCTCCAAATTACAGAGAAGCAGGGAAAAAATTTAATACTCTTAGCCTCACTTTCTTCTAAATCGTTTTTTAATCATAATTGTATTGTTTTTGTTATTGTTATTTTGGTGAAAAGGGATATTAAATTTTTAACTTTGAATTTTCCTTGTTTCCAGTAAAGGGAATAATCATGTCTTTGGTGCAGAGATAAATTTTTAAATCTGACAATATAAAGCACGGAGAGTCAACTCTTTCAGTTAGTTTTCTCAGTTCTCCCAAATAGTTCTCATAGTTGAAATTAGCAAAAAACTGAAATGCTCTATGTATTTGTGATTTTTACTTTGAATAAGATATTATAATAACTGTTTTTCCCCAAAAGCTAATTTCTGATACAGTAAAAGTATCCTATATTTAGTATGCCACAGAGACCAAATTTTAAAATTTGGAAAATATTTTGAATATGCTGGCTTTAGAAATAAAAATTACTGATTAAGGAGAAATAGGATTTAAAAAATTAATTAAAATTATATGTTATAGCTTATCTTCACATTTCAATATTCTATCCATTAATTTAGTAATTTTATTTCCTTCCTAATTTAGTTTGCACTGAAATCTAATTGCATTTGGAACAATTAATTTACTTAATTTTCTTTTAATAAACAAAGATGTTTTGAACTATTTATAATTGTATGAAATGAGATAATTAGACATAAATTTAATTCTCAAATTGTAAAATGCATTATTTATTATATAGATATATAAATTGAGCTAAATCCTTGATAAATTTGGGTGAAAAGTGATTAAATCATCCAATTGTATTTAAGGTATCAAATAGAAAAATATTGTATTTGAAGACATCCTTGATTTCTAAGATGAAAGAGAAATGTTCCTAGAAATAGATCTTCATAATTACAACTTCATCTTTGATTTATGGTTTTCTGTTTGTTAGGACAGTTATGGAAGAAACTAACATTTTCATCAGGGTAATTTATACTTCCCCTTCCATAAACTCACTAGCTCCCAAATTTATTGATATCAAGAACTTTTCCCAATCTGTACCCCTCACCTACTTAATCCTTCTTTTCTCTATCATTCTATCAACCTACAAATGTACTTTAGAATTCCTTGTCATATAAGAGCTTGACCAGATATCTCTCTACTTACTGCTCCACTTATCTGCCTGGTTTCTGCTTTCTGCAATCACTGAAACCATTAAGGCTAAGGTTATAATGGTCAATATTCTTTACTTACATTACCTGAGCTCTTAAAATTATTTGACTTAGTTAACCAAATCAATTTCTTCCTAAAGCACTCATCTCTCTTGCTTCAATATCCATAATTTCCTCTTTCCTATCCCATCGCTGGACCATAATTTTCAATCTCCTTTTTAGATTCTTCTTTCCAAATCTGACCTCTAAATCTTGGCTGGTTCCTAGATTATGTTCTCTTTTAAAAATTAACTTTCATTTCCTGTGTGATCCTCTGTTCCAAGACTTTCAGTATCACATATGTGACAAAGACTTCCAAATGTATATTTCTAACCCAATCTTCTCTCAATTGCCAAGTCTTAAAAAGCAGCTGTCTAGTTGACATCTTCAATTGGATGGCTCACTGAATTTTCACATTTAACAGCTTAAAAATTGAATTATTGATTCCCTTTGTGCCCCATCAAAATAAAGCAAAAATTAAAACACAACTCCATTTCTTCCTTAGGCTATTACATTTTGAACTTGTGTTATCATCATTCCATAACAGTGGAAAAAACGTTATGACTCATCCTTGATTTCCAGCTTGTCTTCACTTGTCAACAGGTCAACTCTCTAAAATAATTTCCGTATTTCTCTTAATTTATGCTGCTTCCACTGCAAATTCAGTCACTTCTGTTTCCTGAACTACCACAGTATCCTCCTTCTTGGTCTTTCCGCATCTCGCCCATGTTCCTCTCCAATTTATTCTCTATAGAATTGTCACATATGTGACATTAATTATTTGTTTTTATCATCTTTAGTTCCTAAAGGTAGTTTACTTATTCATAAATACGTATCCAACTTATAAATGTAGCATTTAACACAAAATGGGAGTTTAATAAATGCAGGTCAAGTGAATCAATGACACGTAAGATCAATAAGGAAAATGGCTGTTGTCTTCGTATATAGAAAGGGGCCTGTTAGGGGTTAGAAGATGCTTTGATACAAAAATAAACTTTTTTGATTTTAAGATTTCACTCTTCCTAGTCAAGGGTAGGTTATTGACTTAAATGTGAATAGAGATTTGTATCTTTAAGTAATTCAGTGGCTGTGGGGTAGGGGCATAGGTGTTTCTGGAATCAGGTATATACTTACTATAAATACCTGAGTTGTTTCTTAAAAGGCCATTCTGAGATATGAATAACCTATGAAATTAGAGTCAAAAAGTATTCTATGAAGCCATTAAAGTTCTTTTAGGTCTAACTTAATTTAACTACAGAGCCACATCATGCTCTAGACCTTTCAAAGTTCTAGCTCTGAGATAGCGCTTTGTGTTAATTTTGAGTTAATGTAAAGTTCCTTGCCTTAAATCCAACAGATAGGTCATGTCAGGAAGAAGCACTGTTGCCCATAGCATTTCATATACAACACACTCACAGTAAACATTCTTCAACTTCTATGAAATGATTAACTAGAAGTTTGTTTAGAGTATTTGCTGCTTTCTTGTACTTTTCTTGATAAATTTGAACTAGTTTCAAGTTTTCAACAAGTTTAGCTAATATAAGACTTTAATTAGTTAAAACTATAAATAATAAAACACTATTTCTTGGCCAGGCGTGGTGGCTCATGCCTGTAATCCTAGCACTCTGGGAGGCCGAGGCAGGTGGATCGCTCAAGGTCAGGAGTTCGAAACCAGCCTGAGCAAGAGCAAGACCCCGTCTCTACTAAAAATAGAAAGAAATTAATTGGCCAACTAAAAATATATAGAAAAAATTAGCCAGGTATGGTGGCGCATGTCTGTAGTCCCAGCTACTCAGGAGGCTGAGGCAGGAGGATCACTTGAGCCCAGGAGTTTGAGGTTGCTGTGAGCTAGGTTGACGCCACGGCACTCTAGTCCGAGCAACAGAGTGAGACTCTGTCTCAAAAAAAAAAAAAATGAAAAAAAACAAAAACACTATTTCTTGATTATATGTGAAGTTTAAAACAACTGGAAATGCTTTAAAATATCCAACCCAAGGAAGATTTTGCATAGGGTATAATAACAGGCAACACAGAACACCATTGCCAAGGTTTCTATCGGATCTTAACATTTGGTACACTATACTACAGACATAGTCAACTCTATGTTAAAATACACTATAGCACAAGAAATTTGGAAAACAATGAAAGAAACACTATTAAATCCTAATTTCATGTAATAAAAGATTGCCTACATATTATTATAATAAAGAAGTAGAATTTTCTAAATGGTGTTTTTAAAAAATATGAGTTTAAATTTGGTTCAGAAGATTTTTTATTGATCCAAAATCCATATTGTTTATATAAAAGGTGACCAGGCATGCCTTGAAATCTTAGAGGATCATTAGATGATTGATGATTAGATATTATGGCAGCAACTCCTACATTGCTGGCATCAGGTAATATATTAAAAGAGAGGAAAAAAATGTAATTTCCACTTATCTTCTCTCTGCCTTATCTTTTTTCATAAATCTAAAAGATCTCAAAACATTGTATGTTGTGTATAAGGGAAGGTATTATAAAAACCTCTCTGAATATTTATACCTATTTTAATCTTGATCATTTTGGAATTATTTCATTTATTGTTTATACCATTCATTTGCCTCTTCATTTAGTTTTATGACTTAACCTAGTAAAGGTTAACCTAGTATATTTACTTTATACTAGTATATAGTAAATATACTAGTATAAAGTATAACTAACCTACTTAGTTAGTTAACCTAGTATATTAACCTAGTATATTTACTTTAACCTAGTATATTTACTTTATATACTTTTTTTGTTTTTACTCTGAAAGATATATATTATAGAGGTTAAGAACATGGGCTTGGAATAAAACTGCCTAGGTTTAAATTTTGACCTTACAAACTATGTAACTATGGGCAGGTTACTTGATCTCTGTGCCTCAGTTTCCTGATCTGTAAAATGTGGATAATTATTTTATATATATATATATATATGTCTATGGAAAAAATACTATGGAAAATAGTAATAGTAGTTTCCATAATAGTAAAATACTATGGAAAATACTATGGAAAAGTACTATGGAAAATAGTACTAGGAAGAGTAATAGTATTATTACTCATTATTGTTATTGGTCTAGGAAACAATTCATCCAAATACAATACATATAACTTAAATGCAGAATCCTGTATGTCTCATTTATCCCTCGGGGTTTTACATGCTGGGTACTCTGTATTAGATGAATAGAAGATACTATGAAAAAGAAATAGAATATGGAAAGAGAATGAATCCTTGGCATCTGGAAATGATGGAGCATAGACTGAGGGAAACCATGAGGCAATGGAAGCTGGACAGAGGAGTAGCATAAAGCAGAAAGCAAATGCTCTATGGGTTAGATCCACACAGTTCTCTTAATGAATACTTAAATATTTACTATCTTATCTTCATTGTTAAGTTGCAGAGCTCTGCCTATTTTTATAGTAAGCACTTACAACCGACTTCAAGTCTCTGCACTTCCATACAATACCATTCTCTATCCTTTTTTCCTCTCTTCCTCAAATATTGCCATCCCTAATATATAGATTTTTGAGCATACAAGTAGTCCAAGTACAGTCTCAACTGCAGTTAATGTGTCATTGCCTTTATCATCATTCCCTTCTCCGCACTTGCAAGATGGAAACTTTCACTCCACCATTAAAAGTTGTATGTAGAATCCCTACTGGTAAAATAACCTGACTGGAAGTGATTGCATTCTTTACTTTTGCTCTTTCTTTTCCAAACAGGCATTGCCTCCGTTTCTGTTTTTTTTTGTGTTGCCTCTAGTCCATAGTTCCTTTCTTCATAGCCTCTGCTCAGAGCTTTAGTGGACACTGTGGCAGAGGGCAGGAGGTGGAAGGGAAAGGAGTTCCTGCAGGAGGCTAATGGGCTGTTTCTCCTTGCTACTGGGGAACATAGCAGCCACCCCGCCCGCTGTTTATCGCTCTTCTTTTATGTGTGCAGGTTGGCGTTCTCATCAGAGCCTGCTGGTTGAAGATTCTAGAACTGCATGTGTTAGAGGAGGCAGAGTTAAGTATTTGATTTAATAAAGAATAGAAATCGGACCTCCTCTGATTTAACCATTTTATTTATATTTTCTGGAAATCACCTTTAAAGTATTTTCAATAGTCACTTGTAGGAGGATTATACAATGGCCTGATTTCCCTTGATATTTTTGAAACAAATGTGCTTAGTTGTTAAGGGCCCCCTTCGGTGAGTATAGAGAGGTTTCAGGCTTTTAAGAATTCATGTTCTAATCTTCTGGAACATTGGTATTATCACAGTTTCCTAGCACTCATGATTTGTGTACCCAAGAGAAAATCTGGAGTTTTTCCCAGTTGGTATATGGGTTGCTTTCTCTCATATTAGCATGTAGTAGAGAAAGTCAGAATTAGACTTGACAGATATATATAAGACGCCCACTGATTTTTTTTGTTACCAGAATTGATTTTTGCTGTCAGCCTCATGCCATAATTTGTATGCTTCTATATGCACATGCACATTTCTGTTATTACATTTCAAAAGGAAGTGATTAAAAATAGATTTCACTTTGTACTATACCATTATTGTAGATATCTGTGGCAAGGATTGGGAATAGACACTAAGTAGACAATCGGGTTTGACAATATAAGCTAAACATTATGTCATTTGTACTAATTTTAGGTGAAAACATGCATTTCCCTGGCAAGAAAGAAAAATGTATGTTAATTAAAATATTAATACCTAACTCTGATTCAAATTCTATAAATGGGTGAATTACTGTAGAAGCATAGATATATTAAATGCCTCAAAAAGAGAAAACATTTAAAAACCTTACAAATCAAAACCCAATGTTTGCTCATTTTTTTTTTTTTTCTGAGACAGAGTCTCACTCTGTTGCCCAGGCTAGAGTGCCGTGGTGTCAGCCTAGCTCACAGCAACCTCAAACTCCTGGGCTCAGGCGATCCTACTGCCTCAGCCTCCCGAGTAGCTGGGACTATAGGCACGTGCCACCACGCCCAGCTAATTTTTTCTATATATTTTTTAGTTAGCCAATTAATTTCCTCCTATTTTTAGTAGAGACAGGGTCTCACTCTTGCTCAGGCTGGTTTCCAACT
>CAUYRT010029257.1:0-107419 GCA_963574885.1 Lepilemur ruficaudatus
TGCTGTGTGCAGGCCCTGTGCTCAGCGTGCCTCATGGCAGTTACTCTGTTTACACCTCTCCACAGCCTGCAAGGCAGACACGATCATCCTGCTTCACAGAGGAGAGGGAGGCTTGGAGAGATTAAGTGAGCAGAGCCCACAGCAGGCCTGAACTCTGGGGCCAAACAAGACCTGTGGGACTCCACACTCTAAGCTTCTTCCTCCTCTTGCCTTGGTCGGTGCCCGGTCTTCTTGCGGGGCCTGCGCACGGCTGGTTGTCAGCCTGCAGTTTGCCCTCCACGTTCTCTCTCTCCCTCGCCTGCCAGCCCGATGTCTACATGCCCCTCAGAACTCGGATCCCTCCTTCAAGGTGACCTTCCTGGAGCTTCCCACCCCCCAAACCCATCAGGGCAAGGCCAGGCCCCAATAAGCACTCTCTCGTGGCGTTTTCCTTCATAACCGTGTGTCTGGCTGGCTGCGTGTTTGAGGAAGGCCTGCCCCTCTACGTGGACCACAGACTCCTATGGGCAGGGCGATGACTTAACCAACTCCCTGCTGCAACCCTAGCTCCCCGCACACACAGCCGACAGGCCCCAGGGGACATTCAGTCATAGTTGCCAAATGAACAAATAAATAGAATAAGGACGCTGCAGAAAGAGATGTTATAAAGAGATCGTGGACCCACCTTGAGAAATTCAAGTGTAAACATAGGCGTTGCCCAATTGTCGTTTATCTCTCTGAATGCTCCGTACCCGTCTCTAGCCACAGGATGTCTATGGAGGTGTCTCAGTCACCTTTGTAGGATGTCGGCTGGACAAGGGGTCCCAGGTCCGGCAGGTGGCGCCAGCCTCGGACACCCAGTCCTGGGTGGCTTTGGAGCTGTGTGGCCCCTCATCACACGGCTCTCCCTCTCTTCCAGTGCTGCTGTACGTGAGGAAGGAGACTGACGACGTGTTTGACGCTCTGATGCTGAAGTCACCCACGGTGAAGGGGCTGATGGAAGCGGTAAGTGATGAGCCCCCTCGGCCTCCAGGAGACCCGCGCGTGTCCTCCTTCTCTGCAACCCGTTCACTTCAAGTGCAGCCACCGAGATGGCTCCAGAGCGAGCTTTATAAAGAACAAGGAAAACCTGAGATCTGTGGAGATCTCTTCACTATTGAGGCATATTAGCATTTTAAGGAGAAGGAAAATGAAAAACTGCCAATTTCCTGTCAGTTTAAGGCTAATCACAGCAAGATGCTGTGGAGGAAGGTGAAACTGAATTCTCATTGGTCTCTTTGCATGAAACCAAATTAGATACCAAATTAGAAACCAAGTATATACAGAACAAAAACAATTAACAGGTGTCTTGCTAGCTGTGATATAGCGTAATCCAAAATAAACTATGACCTCTAAGAAAAAAACATATTGCAAAATTATGGTGATTTGAGGTAAGATTCTTCCTTTCCCAGCCCTGGTCTAGTCTATTATTACCCAACTTGGTCTTAGGAAAAGTTATTTTATATTTTATTTACATAGTATCCACCTGAATATAACTTTAATATGACTCTACTTTGAATATAATTTCTAACTCCCTTGTACCTTTTTTCCTTTTCTTTCCCTCCCATACAACTATGTTGTAGAAGATCTAGGTTTTTTATAGTGATAGAGACAACAGGACTGCCAGGGACAGAGTCCAAAATTGTTGGTTGGTTTGGAAAACTGCTACAGCATCTTGGGTTATGAGGGTTAAACATTAAAATGTTCAGGGCAGTTTCTATAAGTGGAATCATGCAGTATGATTTCTTTCATTTAGGATACTTTATGGAGGCCCATCCATGTCACAGTATAAATCAGTCCTTAATTCTTTTTTGTGACTGAACAGTATTCGACTGCATGTATATAACACATTTTGTTTTTCCATTCATCAGTTGATGGACATTGAATTTCTTCTACCTTTTTGCTATTGTGAATAGTGCTGCTATGAACATTCATATACAAGTTTTTGTCTGAACACCTATTTCCATTTCTTCGGGGTATATACTGAGGCATGGAATTGATGAGCCAGACACAAAAGGCCACATATGGTACAATTCAGTTTATAGGAAGTATCCAGAATGGGCAAACTCATAGAGATAAAAAGCAGGTTAGTGTTTTCCAGGAACTGGGGCAGGAGGTAGAGCAACTGCTTAGTGGGTTTCCTTAGGGAAGAATGAAAATTTTTTGAAATTAGGTGATGGTGGCATAGTATTGTGAATCTACTAAATGGCACTGAATTATAGACTTTAAAATGGTCAAAATGGTGAATTGTGTGATTATATATATTAAAAAGTATTCAGTGTTCATCAGAAATTTTTTTTAAAAATGCATAGGATGTTACCAGTGCAGATGTCGTGCTGCTTCCTGGGATTGCATTGTCCCCAGGCAATTCTGAGCAGAGCATCAAGGACCACCCTGGAAGAAACACTGATAGAGGATTAGGCAATCTTTTCTGTTCTACAGGATTTTTCAGTGTGATGGAGTTTGCTGTTACTGAACCTGCTTCACATAAAGGAAAAACAAAAATGGAAATAAATGCAACAGAAAATATGGTCTATATCTCTTCAAACGAACCAAGATTTTAAAAATGACCTTAAAATTGCCAGAGGATAGACTAAGGAGCTAGAAAAATCTGTAAAATATTCAGACCTCTCTGGGCAACTTTGGACAATTTCATACCCTGATCTGGCCTTTAAGACCGTATTACTAAAACTGACTTACCTGGGAGAGTGAGTATGAAAATTACAGAAGCGGCTGCTTCAATGCATATCCTCTGACCTCAGCCACAGAGATTCTGATCTGCTGAATGGGAGCTGGAGTGGGAGAGTGGGAATGCGGATCAGGAATCTGCATTTTTAATAAGCTCCTCAGTGTGCTCTGAGATGGGCTAGGTGCGAGAACCTCTGATCTAGACCAATTCTGATCTGACTGCCCTACCATCCTTCCTTTTTCCCTGCTGTCTTTTCTTGCCCTTCCATGACACCTGGCCAGTTCTGTAGGTGTTCTGCAGGTGTGGTCTCACTGGGCCACAGCAGAGCTACATGTCACCTTCACTCCCACCAGAACAGCAGCTCAGCAATTCTACGCACGCTCCCCACCACAGCAGTACCTGGTTGTTGATGTGTTTTCAGGGGAGCTCATTACAGCTGCCTGGCTTTGGTTAGCTGGAGTAGGGGGTGGTGGGGTGGGAGGAGTAGTATCCTTTGACTCTGTAGCCGTGGAGAAGTCAGGTTCCCTAGGCTGGCTCTGGTCAGATTTCTTAGGGCAATTTTGACTTCATCTCTCCTTTAAGTCTTGAAAGAAAAGCTTTTATTCAAGCACCAACACAAGCTCTCTCCTTGCTTCCTAAGTTGTGCAAATGGGAAAGCAGGACAAGAGAAGTTCCTTCAGGACACTCAGGTGATGCAATCTGGTGGTGAGCTGCAAAGGAATGACGCAGCAACCCCAGCGACTTGGGGCAGCCATTCAGGACACCAGGCTCTGTTGCAGCAAAGACTCAAGCACACTGTGAAATGAGAGAGACCCTGGATCCTGCTCACTGTAGCTGTACCCTAAGTTTACTTGGTACCTGGGTGGGATAAGAAAGGGTTCCTTCCGGGGGTGGGTTCTCTAAAGAGCAGGACCTCACTAGTGTCACCGTACTGACACTTAGCAATACACGCTTGTATATGTAATACAAATGTGTATCTATATTGGCATATACACATATGCATTGGTAATATCTGTATGTGTGTATAAAGTAAAACCAATATGCACATGTTTACGTAAACAGTGTAGCTTAGGGGGTCAGCATGTAGGCTTTGGCCTCAGAAAACCTGTGTTCAAATTCTAACTGTGCCCCTTACTAGGGGGACAAGTTTCTTAACCTCTTCTTCATCTTTAAAATGGAAATAATAATACTTAAATCATGGGGTGGTTGTGAGGATTAAAGGAGACAGTACAGACATAAACTCTGTCTGGCCTCGGGTCTACACCAAGTCCCTGGCTAAGATCAGCCTTTGTTACAACAACATTGTTTTGGAATCAGCGCTGGGTGGGACACAGTGTGAGCACTTCTTCCTCCTGTTCCTGAGATTTTGAATTCCTCAAATGCTCATTTGCCTACTGTCCAAAAGATAGAAAGTTATTTTGGCTTGTGATTCCATTATGTAATGTGCCACCAATTTGGAATTTTGGAGGAGGCACGGGCGGTGGCAGTGCCGCAGGTACCTGGCCCTGGACCTGCAGGCGCCGCGTGGGTAGTCCTCTCCTGAGGCAGGAGGCGGAAAGCTGCTCCTGAGAAATGATCTTTGTGTTCCACAGCCAAGACCCCACAGTAAACAAAGTCTTAAAACAAGAAGTCAAGGTGACCCTGGCCTCCATGTTTTGTTTCAACTCCTAATTTCAAAGTCAAAGCATCATGTATGGGGTTTACATTTTTTAACAACTAAAAGTTACATACAGAGAAAAAATGCTCAGTGAGTAGGAAAGGCAAAAAACCTAACTTAAAAGGAAAGTTGTTTAATGAAGAGATATTGTACTGGACCTCAAGCCATCACTTTGAACCCTGTCACAGGTTGAAAATGGCTTCCATAAACTCAAACACAGTGCCCCCCTCCTTACTGTAGAGCTAAGGCATTGCTTCCCTAAGTGGGCCCGTCAGATCCCCTGGGTGACGTTTCAAAGATGCCATCCCAGAACCCCACCCTCAGCTTCAGAATCAGACTCTGGGGGCTGGGCCCAGGAATCAGCATTAGTGACAAACTCCCTGGTTGAACTGAAGCACACTGAAGTTTGAGAGCCACTAGCTGGTGTGTACCTTGGCTGGGAACTGGTGTTTCGGGTCTGATTCTGCCCCAAGCTCGTACGTGCATATTCACTTAGAATGGGAATCGGCTGCTGTATTCTAACTCTTTTGGGGCCAAGTCTCAGCAGAGGGAGTTTTAAGCCAGGAAGTAGCCCTGTAGCTTGTAGACTGTTTCATAACCCATCCCTATGGATTTTAGCAATTGGCCAGGGTCTAGGCTACCTCCTTTGTCCTTCATCAATGGTTTGGGAAGGCAACATGCTGTCTCTGTTGAGGAAGGAGCTCACAGTCTTCCAGGGCCAGCAGACTTCACAACTCCAAATGTAAAAGTATGTGTGTGTGTCCTACAGTTGTTTTTGAAATAGGAACACCTGTTTCATAGCAATATTCACATTGTTTTACTCCCTTCCTGAACTGTTTTTGAAAGGTTGGCTGTGCCTCAACCTCCTTATCTGTAAAATGGAGTCATCAAGGGCGTTAAGTGAGTTAACACAAACACTCGCAGATGTTAGCTGAGCAGGCGGTGATAATGATGAAGGTGACGCAGCTGCTGTCACAACAGGAAGATGTGGATTGCTTTCCAGTGCAGAACTGCTCTAACTTCTCCTGCTGAACTCCCAATTCCCCATCCTCAGCCAGGCATTATTTAGACGTAGAAGCAAACCTGTACTGGAGCGTAAAGAGCAAAAAATTAAGTTTTCTTTTTTTTTTTTTCTTTTTAAAATAGTCATTATTGGCAATTGGTGGTGAAATGTTGATTTGCCATCTTGGCATAAATAGAACAGCATCGCCACCCTTCCCTCAGATGGGAACTGAGGTTTGAATCAGAAGGTACTACATCAGGTAGACTTGTTGAACAATTTGGGAATGGTGACAGTGTTCCTACAGCCTACACACATTTCCTGTAGTCTGGAAGTCCAGCCACTTAATAGGATGGAGTAGTTCTGTTATCTAGAAATTGGGCTGCTCTTAAACTCAGCAGATATCATACTCTTCCTTCCAAAGATACTATATTTGAGTTAGCCTTAATTAAAGAAGTCTCTATGTAAGACTGAGCTCACGGGTCCCACCATGAGTGTGTGTGCAGCAGCGTGAGTGGACTGGGAACCTTGATTGACTTGGGTTCCAGCCATGACTGTGTGGTCTTGAGTATGCCAATCCTACAATGTTGGCTTCCCTTCCCTGCAAAATGTGGAAAATGCCTATCTTGAAGATTAGTTTTAATTGTACCACCCTTGACCTCTTACTGTCTTGGAAAGACATGCTGAGTCACTGTTTGATAGGACAGATTGGATGATACATCTTCTTATGCAATGGTCCTAAGCCACTCAGACCTTCATTTCACCTGCCAGAAAATGATTTTCCATACAGATCTACATACCCAGATAGAAAAAGGAGAAAAAGTTCTCCATCAGCCAGATGTTACTGAATATTCCTATACTTGGTGTCATTTGGAGAATAGAGGCTATTTTTCTTTTTGTTTGCATGTTTGGAATATCAATCAAGCCATCCATGTAACTTGGATGATTCACTTTGGCTTCTTTATTGTTATTATTAAGTTTTAAACTTAATTAAAGATGAGAATTTCGTGGTAGTGGTGGTAGTAATGTTACCAAATTTTTCTGTTGGCATTTCTGAGCAATTTCACCTAATAATCTTACAGATAAAGCATCTCTGGTCATTGTACCTCCTTGCTAATTCTGGAGCCCAGTAAGTCCAGTCATGCCTTTGCATTGACTCAGGGCCTTTGCATTCCCTGTTCCCTCTGCCAGGAGTGCTCTTCCTACAGGTCACTGCTCATGTGTTCCTTTATCAGATAGGCCTTCCCAGGCCACCTGCATCAATAGCATCTGCAGCACTCTGTATCCCTGTAGCTGCTTTGTTTTTCTTCATAGTAGTTGTCGCCACTTGATGTATTTAATATTTGTTATATGTTTATTGTTCTGTCTTCCACAGTGGGATGTAAAGTTTATGAGGTCAGGGCTTTGTCTCTTGTTGTCTGCTGTGTTTCCCCAAGCCTCTACTGTGTCTGTGCCGCCATGCAGAGTGTCATGGGTAGCATGATTTTCACATACACTGCTTCAACAGATCCCTCTAATATCCCTATGAACATGGCAGGTAAATGGCATCATCAACACTTTACAAATGCAGAAACTGAGGCCCAGAGAGGGGAGCATCCCAAGTTCTCATAGCTCCACAAAGTGATGGGGCCAACTTATGCCCTCGAGCAACTGAAGTCCAGTTGGGGAGATGTTCACATTTGAAAAGTTACCACAAGAAGACTAAACATTCCAAGTCATGGCTCACAATGACTCGAGGAAAAGAGATTAGTAAATAATAAACCGTCAGGCAAGAAGTAGTATGTGTAGTGGTTGATCCCGCACAGACAGCTGGGCTGGGCAAATTACTCAACCTCTATACCCCAGAGTCCCCATTTCTGAAATGAGAATAATAGTATGGGATAATATTAAGAGGATAATAAAATGGGATGTAGGGTTAACGTGAGGATTAAATGAGGTAGTATACATGGTACCTAAAAGAGTACATAGAAATAGTCTGTGAGTATATGTGACTATATACAGTCATACACACACACAGAGCAGCTGACTAATGCTATGAGCTAGAGAGGCAGACTGAGATCCTTCCAAGCCAAAGGATTAGGGATGGTCTGTCTGTGAAGCTAGCCAATGTACGCAAGGAAAAGGGTTGCTTATGGCCTCAGTAGCACATACTTTTTATCTGACTGAGTCATTCATACATAGAGGTGATTCCTGAATCTTCCCTGGTTCTCTTGACAGGTCAAATGAAGCCACGTAGGAAGTGTTTGCAAGCAAAAGTCTCCTGCTTTTTTTATGTGCACTTTTAAGAGCCCATGCTGAACAGCATGTAGCTCCAAATAAAAGTAATGGAAACTAATTGGCTTTCAGAGCAGGCAGTTCTGTTAGATGTCTCTAGAGAATGCAGACTAAATCCAAATTGGTGAAAACCATTGGGAATCTCTAACTTCTGCCTATCACATACCTGAGGTTTCTGGGCAAAGGGAACTTTCCACAAAGTAAAAGTCTAAAAATTACTGATCATCACACAACCAATGACACCTTGATTAGATACGTCCAAGACCTAGGATCCTTCTGGGTATCAAAGAAGCTTTGGGGGTCTTTACAAGTATTGATACGGCACTTTTTAAAATTATAGAAGTGTTATGCTCAGTTCAGACTTGAAACACAAAGAAAAAAACCCCAAGCACTCCCAGTCACTCTTCTGACAGAGCTACCATGTAGCACGTGTCTTCCATGCATAAAAGGGAAGGTTACGTGGGTGATCTCATCCAGCGCCCCGGCAGAGGAATGTTCTGTAACCCCGGCAGATGGCCGGCTTCCTCTACATACCATCCTGCGCAGTCTCGCTTTCCAGGGTTCTGAATTTGGCAGAGAAGGCTTGCGTGGAGGCAGGGAACAACGTGTCAGAGTGGCGCATTGTCAAGCTGCCTGTGCCATTGAAGGCTGCACTGGGAGCAGGACTGTGCCCTCCTGGAGGCACCGGTGTCACCTTTGCCAGGTGCTCCTTGGTACTGGATGAGGTCTGAGAGTCTTGCTCTCCAGCCTTCTCAACATATGCCCTCTTCCCCTAAGAGTTCAGAATCTGAAGCCATCTGCCAGGTGGTTCTCTTTCAAATCCCGGCTCTGCCGCTTACTAGCTGAGGGGTCCTGGGCAAGTTACTTAATAACTGGAAGCCTCCGTTTCCTCATCTAAGAAACAGAGCTTATGAAGGTACTTATGAAGGTACTTATTGCATGGTTATGACTGTGTCATTTAGAGCAAATTAACAGATGCAGAGCTCTCTGCGCCTGTATGCTGGGCACACAGTAAGCACTGAATGCCAGCTACTGCTGTGCCGCTGCTTCTGCTAGTCTTCACTTACCCAAGTAGAAACTGGAATTGTGCAGATTTTATGCCCCTTGCCTACTTCTGACTCTTACCAATTGATCTGTGAGCTAAGGTGTTTTCGTTCATGCTTTGGGGTGCAGGGAGTCATACCCCTGAAAAGAGAAAACCCAAATATCAGATTCACTTCTCTTTCAGAAAGAGGAGTCGGGGTCGGGGTGGGGGGCTAACAAATATGAGTTTGTTGATGTTGAGCTGAAAAAGTTTCTATTTTATTTTTTGAGTTTGTTTTAAAAAGAGGTTCCAAGTGACACTAAACTTCAAAAACCCAACTCTTAAAGACCAAGCAAGTCAAAATGATAATTAGGTACAAATAACATAGTCTCCAGGGACTCCAAGTACACAGCAAACAGTTATATATAGCAAAGAATGCTTATCAGGGGTTCTTACCTTTTCGTGCCGTGAATACTTTTGGCAGTCTGGTGAAATCTATGGGCCCAGAATAATGTTTTTAAATGTATAAAATAAAGTACGTAGGATTACAAAGGAAACAATTATATTGATATGCAGTCATCAAAATAATAAAAAGCATGCTTGTGATAGAGAAATATATGTGCTCCTTATTCATGCATTAAATATCATCTGTGGGTGGGAGTAATAGCCACTCTAATTTCAAAGTATGATGAATGAGTGTAATCAATATTTTGAAATATCTGCAGAATTCTAATATGACATAAAAATATCTGTGATTTCCATTGATAAGAAAGACACTGCTACTGCTATTACTACTGTATGTTCGAAATTGAAGGAAATGCTAAATTCCTGTTTGAGGTTAGTTAAAATAAGGATGAGTGTTGTCCTCATCCAAGTTCATGTACATACTCTTTGGGCACCTGTAAACCCCAGGTTAAGAAGCTTAGACCAACCATGCTGAGGAAATGATGTGGAATCAGGTTGCTATTCAAGCATTTATTCTGTGCACCGGCTCTGATGACTGAGTCGTTCTAGAACCTCAGGGAAGCGGGAAGGTAGTGAGCTCTCTTCTGAGAATTAGCTACACCTGGGTCCTTTTTCCTTCATCCCTTCAGCAAAGCTGCTTCACTCTGAGCCCTCGGTGCAGAATCAGCCCTCCTCGGCAACTCCCTTTTGATTTGCATGTGCAAGTAAGGACACCAAGGGACATGACAAATTGTGTGGGTGCCAGGCATGGGAGGAGGAGAGAAAGGAAGCCTAAATTCTTCCAAAGGGAGCTTTGGGGAAGGAGGGATGAAAGCAGCATCAACCCTACACTATTGAGTGTCTGACCAGATTTGAAAACAGCATTAAAGATGTTCAAGGAAACTGGCTAGTGTTATTTAAACAGATACAATATCTACCCAAGAAGTTGCTAAAGGAATTTGACTTTGTAAGGAAGGGAGGTGAGCTACTATACAGCCAAGGTAATATAGGAGTATTTCCAAGAGGTTAAACATTTCTGACAACTTTTTAAATTTTTATTTTTAATTTTATTGAATTATCATCCAATGTGGTGTATCTTTGTTACCCAAGACATAAGAGAGTCTCTTTAGGAGATGTAAAGTTTGGAGGTGTGTGTGTATTTTTATTATATTATGTAAAGTATATTGTGTTATTCAACTTTTTACTTATCTATCTAGTTATTTGTTCAATTCTAAAAGAGGTATATTGGAACCTCTCACTATAATTGCATTTTTTCAAGGTTTTCGTACATCTGTAATAATTTTTGCTTAAGGGCTATGTTGAATGCATAATGTTTTATGATTGCTATAGCTTTCCCATAAATTGTGCCTTTTCTCATTACATCATGTGTGTTCTTACCCATTGACCTTAAAGTATACTTTGTCTAATATCTCCCTCATCATTCCTCCTTTCCTTTTGTTTGCATTTGATTGCTGTGGTCACCCACTGGTCATTCTCTATTTACCACATTGTGTTAAGAGCTTTTCTGTTAAACAGCATATAGCTGTTTTTCTTCCTTTCTCTTCCTCCTCTTTTCTTTTTCATTTCTTTTCCACCTACCCAACTAATCTGGCTGTTACTGGGAGAATGAAATTCATTCTCACTTGGCATAATGACTGATATACTTGATTTTATTTATTCCATCTTTTTGTTTATTATTTATTTTACTTTGTGGTTTCCTCTTAATTTTACTTTCAGTTTTCCAGTTGGATTAAGTCACTGTTTTTTTCCTTTTTGACAGTTATTCTTTACTTTTCCTGAATTTTTTCAATCTCTTTTTATTTATCTATTATTTGAAAATAAAATTCCAATTATTCTCCCACCAAGACCCTCTACCTCCCCCGACTCCTTCTGTAAGATGCAACTTTTAGACTTTTTCTTGTCTCCCCCCCCCCACTGGGATGAGGCCATTGAGATGTTTAGCCTATCCCCACAAACTCCCAACTTCTAGAGTTTGCCGAAATACTTTAGTACTTTTGTTCTAGCATATGATTAGATTTTTCTTGGCATTATGTCTTTCTTATTTTAGGAATCCCTATTTAGCACTTGTAGTTCACATTCCCAGTCCATGTGACCGCGTGTACTCTCTAGTTTATGCCTGTTTTCTTCCCCTTTGCCTAGCCTCTGTTCTGATGCATTTGTTCTTTGGGCAGTCATCCCTCAGTATCCGTGGGGGGATTGGTTCCAGGACATCACCCCCCATACCAAATTCCACAGATGCTCAATCCATGATAAAAAATGGTTCCCTGTTTGCAGACAACATACATACATCCTCCTCTATACTTTAAATCTTCTATAGGTTACTTATAATACCTAATACAACGTAAATGCTATGTGTCGTTGTTATGTACTGTATTGATTTTTAATTTCTATTACTTTTTGTTGTATTTTAAAAAAAATTTTAATTGTTTTCAAATATCTTCAATATGCAGTTGGTTGAATCCACAAATGTGGAACTTGCAGATACCGAGGGCCAACTGTATTTTTTTCAAATGAGATATTTGGGTGAAATATCCTCTGAACCCTTGCATTGATTGCTTAGAGACTGTTCTTTCATCCTGAGAAATAAGGGATAGCTTGTTGGTATATAGGATTTGTGGGGTGAAGTCCTTTTTTACTGTAGTTTGTAGGGGTTCTTCCACTGTCATTTGGTTTCTAGTGTTGCAGACGAGAAGACTGAAGTCACCTTTATGCTTTTTTGGGAGTAACTTGTTCTTTCTGGCTGGGAGGTTCCAGACTGTTTTCTTTATACTTGGAGAGCTGGCGCTTTTCAGAGTAGCCAGGCATATGAGTGTTTTCTCATTGATCTGTCCTGAGATTCAGGATACTCCTCCCATTTAAAAACATAAGTCTTTCTTCTATTATTTGTTCAATTATTTCCTCTTCTCCAGCTGTTCCTTTTTCTCTGTCTGGGGTGATTTTCACATCTTCTGTAGCCTGACTCTGTTCTTCAGTGTCTTTTTTCTTTTCCTTCATAATTTCCATCTATGCTATGTATTTTTGCTTTGCCCTTTGAGATTTTCACCTTGATTTTTCCTAATACTATTTGGTTTGCTGAGTTGACCACCTATCCTTCCATTTATTTACTGACATTTTAAATTTTTTTAGTTCAATGATCATTATTTGTGTATCAGAATTTTGCACGTGAGTGCTTCCTAAGTGTTCTTCACAAGTGTTCTTTTATGTTCTTCTTAAGTGCTCTTTTATGTTCTGTTCAAATGGATGCCCCCAATACAAGTCCTGTCAATTTTCTTCTCTGTCTACAGCACAGAGAAGACGTGTCATTTTTCATACTCAGCCCATTTTGGCTCAGGCGTGGCTGTGGGGGAATCCCGTCAGTGATGGGTCAGGGTGCGCAGCAGGCAGTCTGCCCACCCAGGTCTTCTTTCACTCTCCCGGCCTCTGGCCTATCTGTTCTGCTCCATCTGGGTTTATTGCAGGGTGGGAGGGATGCAACGGTGGGAATCTGTGATTCTCTGTAGAGTGAGCTCTTCCCAGGATCCAAAGCTCTTTCAACTTTGCTCTAGAGATCTTCAGCCACTCTAGCCTCTGCTAGACTTTCCAGGAATCTAAGTCTCAAACCTCCCCTGCTCCAACCTATGACCTGCTGGGCTCTGAAGGGGAGATTTGATTTGGGAATGGAGAGGACATGAAAATCACTTAGGGCAGGTCTTCCCAGAATCCGTCTCTAAGCTATTACTACTTTATATTTATAGAAGTGAAACACAATCATTGTAAAATTCAAATAAACAGGACAGACTTGTACAAAGTAAATATTAAATAGTATTAAAACAATCTCTTTGTTTCCATTCATCAGTGGTAGCCATTATAGATTGATGGATCTTTCAAATATTTTCTATGTACTTACACATATATTTTTAAAAATAACAAGTGGGATCACACTATATACACTGTTTTGTAACTTGTTTTTTTCCCTTTAAATAATAAGGATTTTTTAAAAATGTAAATTCATATGGGCTTCCCACATTTCTTTTAATGACCATGTATGTGGTTTTTAACTGTGAAAATATCAAGATGTGTTTAATGGATATTTGTTATATGCAATTTTCTCAACTATAAACATTGATGCTTTGAAAATATTTGCATACATCTGAGTGACCAGATTACTAGATATGGAATATGTAGGTCAAAGGAAATATGCATTTTATATTTTAATAACTTCCGCCAAATTTCTTTCCAAAAGGGTTAAGCTTGTTACTCTCCCATCTACGGAATATGAGAGTTGCTGTTTCTTGTACTCTGGCCGACACTGTATTATCAATTTTTTTAGTTTTTATTAGTCTGAACAATAAAGTTAGTATCCTACTGTTGCTTGAATTTGAAATTTTTAAATTATGAGTGAAGTGGTGCATTTTTTCATATACTTACTGTCTGATTATATTTTTTTTTCCTGTGAATTACTTTTTGTGTTGTTTACTTTTTCCCCCATTGGATTGTTAGTCTTTTTCTTGATTTGCAGGAGTTCTTTCTAACTTGAGGAAGTTAGCTCCATGTCTTTCATTTGTGTTGCAGAAATGTTTCCCAGTGCATTATTTGTCCTTAGCTTTTTATGGTGGTTTTTGCAATACTGGTATTTTTAATCCTGTGTTGTTTTAATTAACCTTTAACCTTTTTTTTTTCAGGTTTCACGTCTTGCTTAGAAAGATCTTCCTTACTTTAAGATGATAGCTATACAAATAATTAACTCATGATTTCTTCTTGTACTTTTAAGGTTTCACCTTTCACATGTAAATGTTTGATCCACCTGAAATTTATTTTGGCGTAAGGAGTGGAGAAGGGATCCAACTTAACTTGTTAAATTTTTTCTATATGGCTACTAGTTAATCCAACATCATGATTACAGTCCATCTTTTTTCTGATTGATCTGAAATGCCACTTTTGTCATAGATTGGGTTCCCTTGTGGCTGAATCTTTTGTTGAACAATTTAAGATCTAGCCAAAGGGAAAGCCTTGTGAGTGAGCGCTTTGAGAGTTTGACTCAGGAGTGAAGAGCACCCTGTGTCCCGGGAAATGTCCAGGAGAGTGAAATTGGAGCCTTCTCCCTTGCCTCTGCATGGGTGTCCTTCCGTGCTCATCTGCCTTCTTGTTATTGGTGTTACAGATATCTGAGAAATATGGGCTGCCTGTGGAGAAGATAGCAAAGCTGTACAAGAAAAGCAAAAAAGGGTAAGAAACAAACTGAGCTTAAATTGACTTTTAAGTCAGATTAAGTCTATGTGATGCCTTTAAAAAAAAAAAAGATACCTGTGTGTTGTTAAGTCTGTTGTGTACCTTTCGTAAAAATTGTGTGTCATCCTTCCAAAGGATTGCAGAGGAGCTTGCGGATGCAAAGCATTTTGAAGATCTTTAATGAGAGAGAGAGGGAGGGAGGATGACAGCATATTATCATGATGTCACCTGAGATGCCTATTCCAATGACAGGATAAGCAGGTGAACTAGAGGGGTCTGGAAGTGGTCAGGACACTGGGGAGAATGGCAAAGTCACCCCTCTGCCGAGAATGGAGTTTATAGGGAATCACTTGCAGCCTATAAAGGTTGGCGTCAGGGTGGTATAGTGGAAAGAAAAAATGGTTCAGGACATAGGGAATTCGTCCAAGATAATTACCAAATGTTCTTAAATGATCATTGGATCTGCTTGTTCTCTTTGTTAAGAAAAATTGCTATTATTTATTGGGTGTTCAGTAGGTTCTGGGTCCCCTGCTAAGTGTGTTACATGCTTTCTTCTATTTACTCCTCACTGCTCTCTGAGGTAGAATCTGTTATTATTACTAATTTACTGATGAGGAAACTAAGCCAGAGGGAGCTTAAACATCTTGCCCAAGGTGTCATGTTCAGTAAGTAGGGCACAGATTTGAACCTAGGTCTGTGTCCTCAGAGCTCAAGTGCTTAGCTTCCACTTTCTGTTATCTACCACCCTCTATGGGCTTCTTGCCTGTGAGGGTCTAAGAGCAGTGGCCACAGGAGTTGGATTTGGTACCAGGACAGGGTCTTCCTTGACTCAGCTTCTGGAGCTATTTTTCTACAAAAAAGTAGAAGACGGGTCTTTAAACTCTTCTCTCTGGACCATTTTCATAAAGGGTATTTGTTGTCTGAGATGCTCAGGCTTTCTGAGTGATGGGGCCTCTTGGTTGACTGTGGGTCGAGGAGGACACCCTTTCCACCTGAGCCCTGCTGGAAAGCTCACTAAAATGCATGTCACACTTCTTTTCAAGGTCAGTGTAATAGGCTGGGTGCATTATTCCTTTGACCATGAGATTTGAGTGGTGTCTCAAGGTCACTGTCAAGCACATATCCTTAGTGCAGATGCACATGCTGATGATAACATTTTGCTTTCATCGAGTTCTGTGTCAGGCCCTGTGCTAAGTGCTTTTATCCTAACAACATCCCTCTAAAGCTGGGTAGTAGTATTTATTTTTGTGGAAGAATGAACTGAGGCTCTGAAAAGCTAAGCAATTTTCCTGTTGACACGTATCTGTGAAATGATAGAGTCAGTTCTTCATTCTCAAACTAAGATCTGTCTGATTTCAAAGAATGGGATTGGCTCAAGGACTTCAGACCATGGGCAGACTCTGGAAGCTGTAGGTTTTCTCAAAACTCAACCCACCAGAAATAGTTAGCCAAGGAGTAGGTCACAGGTGGCAAAGCATAAGCTTCAGAGTGAGGCCAACCCTCTTTCGAATCCAAGCTCAGGCGTGCACTAGCCGAATGAACTTGGGGAAATGATTTAACCTTGCTGAGTTCCATTTTCTCATTCGCAAAATGGTGACAAAGACACCTCCCTTCACGGTTGCCATGAGGACTAAATACAAGGTCTCTGAAACACTGGCACATATTATGTGCTCAGTAAAGGGTAGCTGCAATTCTTGTTCAGTTTCCTCTTCCTCCTAAGCGCAGAGGCAAGGTGTTTTTTATTAACGCATTTTCAGAAGGCAGTATGGTTTGATGAAAATAGGGGGCCTAAGTATTTAGGCCCTGGCTCTGTCAATAGCTCATTCTGTGATCTTGGGCTTCCTAACTTCTCTGGGCCTTAGTTTACTAATCTATAAAGGAAGAGGGTTGGGTTGAATGTTAGTTCTGAGAAATTGTGGCTTTGTTTTCCTCAAACTGGTTTTTGGGGAAAGAAAATAGAATAAGGGTCTTTCCCTGCCTTGTGTCCTCTCCCTTCCCTGCCCCTTCAGCCCCCACTGCAGAAGAATGGCTAAGAGAACCCTCCCCCCAGCCTCCCTTGCACAGGGCACACTGCTCACCGCATCTTTCTTTCTACCCTCCTCACCCCCGCCTGTGGCAGCATCTTGGTGAACATGGACGACAACATAATTGAGCACTACTCGAATGAGGACACCTTCATCCTCAACATGGAGAGCATGGTGGAAGGCTTCAAGATCACGCTCATGGAAATCTGAGCCCGAGGTTGGCAGCCCCTTGGCAGGAGCTTGCAGTGCATTCCCCCCCGGGAGAGACGGAGGCTCCAGACCCCGGAAACCCATCTCACCCCTCTCACGACTGCTGTTACAAGACTGCACAGGCCCCACTGCCGCCAGTGTGCTTGGCCCATCCACCAGCTCCTACCATGGACCTGAAGCCTGAGCCCCTCAGGAAGATGCCTTGGGCCTGGCGGATTCTTATTTATTGCCCACCTTTTTCCAGAGCCCAGGGTCCAGGCCTGCCAGGACTCTGCAAGTCACTGCTGGCTCCAAGTGAGACCGTCCAGAGTTCCCCCTTCAGGAGAAACACTCCTTCTGAAGAGCCTGAAACATTCTCATCCCTTTTCCTCACCTCTCCACATCCCCTGAGTGGCCGGACAAAATGAGCTACTTCCCTGTGCAGTAGTCACAGGTGGGGTAAGAGGTGGACGCCCCCTACTGGTCAAAACCTTTAGGCTGCTCTGGAGAAGGTTGTCTTGCTAAATACCTCCAGGGCTTCCCAGCGAGTGGCCACCAGGCCTTGTACAGGAAGACATTCAGCTACCGTGTAATTAGTAACTAATTAGTAACTAGCACAGACATATGCCTGACTCGCATGTACATAGTGTTTATAATATTGCAATAATATATTTTACCTGTGGTACGTGGGCATGTTTACCGCCCCTGGCCTAGGGGAGGCACATACCTGGAGACTCCGTTTTCTACAAGGGGTTTCGGCCTCTGTGCCTGTTCAGGAGACATGCTATGCAAGGGAAGGGACCTCTGGAGGTATCAGATGTCTGCAACAGGTACCAAGATGGACTCTCCGGCGGGTATGCCTGGGGACGCAGTCCCTGTTCCCAGAGGAGCCTCTTCTCCCTCTCCATGGACATGACTCTCCCCAAGGCTGCCACGTTCGTATCGTGATGATTTGCTTTGCTTGACTCTCCTTTGAGCTGTCGTGTGGGAAAGGTCATATTGTCCAGGCCCCACTCCTTCTCAGCTTGGGTATCAAGCACTGCCTGAGCTTTCTATAGGGGCTCTGCAGGGGTTTTGTCATCAGGCGCCTGTCGCTGGGGCCTGCTCCAGGACTAGCGTGAGAACCCTGGACACTGTGTAGTGCCTCGCGTGTACATGAACATCCTTCATCTCAAGTGCCCCTTTAAATGCCCAACTGCAGTTCTGAAAGCCGTGCCACGCGCGCAGCTCTGAATCTGCAGGCCAGGCCTTCCTCCTGGGCCTCAAGACGGGCAGAGATGATTATCTGTCTCGCTCTGGGCGCTGGACTTTCAGGAAGAGAATGAGTAAGAATGTGCCGTGAGCCCTGGCTTCTCAGAATCCTGCCTCACACAGGAGGAGACGGGGAGAGAGGGCTGCGTCCTCCTGCTCCATGCCCTGGGAGTTGAAGAGGAGAAAAACACTCCCCTAAACAATCACAGGTGATGAACTGTGTAGGCCATGTTCTCTCTGAGGGGACAGGTAGGTGGTTTAGAGGCCTGCATTCACCCTTGCGGGCTGAAGCACTAGCTTTTCGGTAGGCAGACACATCCTGCACCCAAGGCCCCACATCTCGGGCAGGTTCCACATAAAGGTCCAGATTTGTTTGTAAAGCACTTTGTCGTCTCACCTGGAGGCCCTTCTCTCAGGGCTCCCTGCGTTCCTGTCTGCCCCTGAGGTCCAGAGCAGGATGGAGGGGCTGCTTCTAGCTTAGCTGTTTCCCCTTTAGGCTGCAGAGGAATTGGATGGAACAGAGAACAGGTGCTGTGCCCAAGAAGATCCCTGCATGGCGGTAAGGGGGTGCCCTCCTGTGTGTCCTCTGTGCCACCCCTTCCTGTGGTGCCAAAGGTTTGCATCCCGCATTCAGCTCAGCTCCAGGCTGTCCCCTCCTCTGTGCCAACAGCCATACCCTGGGCCACCCTGGGTATTAATGGGGCTGTGTTCTAAGATGGACAAGTTCAGTGTTGGAAATACACACGTACTATGCACTTCCCACGCTCTTTGGGTTAGGAAGAGTTTCAAATATGATTGGCAGATGTAGCAGCAAATAATACTGGGCTGGGGCCTAGGTCTCCAGAGTACGGTACAGATACCATTTTTGACAGCCAGACACAGGCTATCCACCCTTCTCTCTCCAGCCTCTTTGGAAAACTGTTTATTGGTCCTGCCCCAAGGCAGAAGATGAAGCAGAGATGCTTTTGCATTTGTCCTAAGTCGCCGAGCAGTCACTGTGGCGACCATTGCCAGAACAAAGGGTATGAGGCAAGTGCCACCGAAGGATGGTGCAGACTGTCACGTCCCTGCTGACCTGTTCCCCTCTGCACTTCGGGAGCGCCCTTGGCTTAGCTTTGAGGTGTCCTGCGCTGTGTACTAGCAGAACTTTGATGAGCAAAATTTCCCGAGCAGAAACACTCCAGGAAGATTGGAGAACTTGCCTCCTCTTCCTTTTTGTCCCTTAACTTAATCACACTCAAATAAATAAGCGCTTTCTTTTTTAAATCCATGGGAGATGGGGGGCATGTGAAGCAAGTGTTTTTCTTCCACATCTCCAAATTGTTCAGACTTTACAGGTGTTTAGAAATTGGGACCAACAGAAAAATGCAGTCAGATGTCTTCTTGGAATTGGTTCCCAAAAGACTAAAACATATCCCAGCCCAGAAACTTAGGAAGCGTGAAATGAATCAAACATTTATTTTCCTTCTTATTTAAAATCATGAAAATGCAACAGAAATAGAGGGTTTGTGCCAAATTCTATGAACAGCCCTTTCTTAAAGATAAGCAAGGGAGATTGATATATGTACAATTTGCTCTCCTGTTAAAAAAAGAAAAGGTAAATGTAACTTAATAGTTTTGTAAATGGGAGATGGGGAATCTATAAACTATAAATACAGTTATTTTATTTTTTGTACATTTTTAAGAAAAAATAAATATTCATAACAGACAAGTAAAATAGCAGCGTCTGGTGCTTTCTGTGAGGTGAGTGTTGGGCTCTTTGCCTGGTTGGAAAGAAGTTTCTTTGTGGCTCCTCTGGGCACCTTCAGGTCCTCGGCATCAGAGCTGGCATTTCCTCTTAAAGTGACTCTGTCATGCCCCACCCCAAGGTCCAGTGAGAAGAGGCTAAGGACGTCAAGAGGCCTCTGTGTGACCGTGGGAGGCTCCCTGGGGCAGTTGTCCCCGGCCAGTCCCTCTGGGCAGGGCAGAAGTACTCCCGTTCCCTTCTACCCTCTTCAGCCCAGGCTCACTCACCCGACCTTAATTCCCACAAACACTTTCTGCCCCCCTGGTTCATCCGAGCCAGCCTCTACCTAGAGACTAGAGCCACCTGGCTCTGACGCCAATTTTATCACAGCAATCTCTTGCTCTGGAACTCACAGGTTCCTGTGTATCTGTCACTCAGATTTGAACCCCTCGATGCACTGTCCCAGTGTGTGTGAGGGTTCCCCCACCAGGGCTGCCCACCCACCTTTAGCCACCATCCGCTGTCATCTCCCAGGGGCAGCTCTGTTCCAAATGAGCGGCATCTCTATGCTCTTCCACACTCGCCTTCTCTCTGTCCATCTTCACAGCTTTCAAATCTTGGCTAACAATCTGCCCTCAGGAAGGCTCCCCCGACTGGCTTCAACCAGTGGCCTCTCCAGCGGCTTCCATGCGTGGGCCAGGGAGAGTGGGGCCTTCTGGAGAGATGTGGGGGCCCATGGCAGTGGGAAAGGGCCTGGTCACTGTGTGGCTTCAGGTCCTCCAAGATGAAGTTGCCAAGATAGGACCAGGAGTTCAGGAGATTTATGGAGGGGAAGTTAGGTGAAAGGATACGGGAAAGCAGCAGGCAGGGCCAGCCTGCAGACCGACGCGCGGGACAGACGGGCGGAAGCACGGCCGGGCAGGGAGGGCCTCAGACTGCAGCCCAGTTCCGAGAAAGTCTCAGGCCAGTGGGGGGCTCCAGGCAAAGGTTGCCCATGGGGGCGTCCCACTTTGGGTAAGAAGGGCCAGTCTAACAGCCCCGCCATGTGCAGTCACTCACAAGGAGCCGCCCAGGGAGAGCGTGGCCTCAGAGTGGCTCCAGAGGTGTGACAGCTGGGATCCTGACCAGCTCCACCGCTGGCAGCAGCTTCTCCTAAAGGAACATCTGAGCGGCTCAACCCCCTTTGAAATAGAGACTTGTTCAGGCTCCACACATTCCCTGAGTGAGTTTTCTGGGCCATCACCTTGGTACAGTAACCTTCTGTCCCCAGGGGTCCCTCATTCCTACACTTCTCTGAACTCCTCTAAAGGGCATGTGGGGTAATTTTGGGGACTCAGGAATTCTATGATGGGGACCTCTGGTCAGCCAGAAGCAGCAAAAGAGGGGCAGGGGGTGGTGAAAAGGTAGCAAAGGCAAACAGCCCTCAGGCACTGCTCTGGAAAGAACCAGATTCCTGTTTTGTCCTGGGGCAGAGGTGTAAGCTGTGACGGGAGTCACCAGCTGGGCAGTGAGCTCGTCTCTTTTTTCTTGGCTAATAACCTTCCTTATCCCACCCCAATACATCCAAGACTGTAGAGCTTGGTTGTGTGTTGGGTCACCATTGAACACCCAGTGTGAGCGCAGTGAAGTGATTGAATACTGGTATTGGAAAGACACATCTTGAGGGACTGTCCATCTGTCTGTCTTCATGAGGATGGCATGCTGGTGACAGAGGTGAGTATTTAACAAGGGTTGGCAAGCCCAGCTGCCCCCATTTCTCTTAGAGAACTATTAAAATGCCAGCCACTTCCTGGAATAGTGCTGAGAAAACAATTCCTGAAATACCCTCCCTGAGGCCCTGGCCCCTCCGAGCTGCCCCAGGTGAGTTAGCTCTACACTGTGGAAAGCTCTCAGAGAATTCATCGTTTTTGTCCCCAGGGGCATCTGGGACCACACATCACACATTAACACCCAGTACAGCAAATGCCCAGGACCCAAGTCCCAGCCACGTGGTCAGCATTCAACAGTAGAGAAACCTGCTTGAAACGAACAAATCTTTTGATGATACCTTCAGCCTGAACATCTTTTCCCTGTGCAACAGTGTTTCTGTTTTAGGTGGATGCAATGGTATTCAACTGACTCGGAAAATATAAGACTCAGTGGTTTTTCCCTTGTTCCTTCAGCCACATCAAAACCAGAAAACTTCAGGAAAGTGCTGAGCACACTCCTGACAAAGATGAGAGGTGAGAAGCATCTCTAGTTCTCCCAAAGGCAGTTCTTGTGCTTCCCTCTCTACCTTGACTGAGAGAACACGTGGAATCCTCCTTGGCGGGTGGGCACCCTCCATGCCTGACCGGGCTGTGAGGGAGCTCAGCTGGGTTGGGGCGTTAAGACAATGCCCTAAAAACAGGAGCCTCAGGGTTAGAACTTTGCTAGAAATGACCAGGTTGCAGGTGTGCAGGCTCCTGCTCAGGTTGGAGTCTCCTAGCCACTTTCCCACCATCTGCCTTGGTGTTTGTCCCTCATGCTCCATACTCACAGCCAGCAGGGCCATCGCCGGCCCATGGAGACCGCCGTGTGCAGTAGGAAGACTGTCACCAGGCCAGCTCAACCCCCACAGCAGGGCTATTTGGCTCATGAAACACCTGCTTGAGTTGACACTCAAGTTGGCCAGTCAGCAGGCCCCTTTTCTACATTAATGCCTCCTGTGCTGAAGGCAGGGCCAGTGACAGCAACAAAAACCAAACACCTTGATCTGAATTGGCTTTCAGGGTGTAGCTCTGCACCATGTCATCCTTTTTCATTGACTCTTCCCAGGCTGAGAGGCTGAGAGCAGGAAGAAGAGGGTGTTAATTTCCTTAGGCTTACCTCTGAAGGGGGATGCCTCAGTTTCTCTTTCCATTGTGCCTGATGCTCAGACTTGGGTTTCAGGAAGGAGGGGAGGTGAGAAGAAAGTGAAGACTGTGATGGGAGGGAGGGAAGAAGCCCGTACGCAAACCAAGGATGCTGCTGGACAGGGCTTTGGGCTCAGCAGCTTCTCCCAACCTCCCCCGTTCCCTCCCCAAACCTGGGTTCCTTGTGTCTCCCTAGGGCAGAAACACCACCCAGGAGGAGGCCAGCGTCAGAGCCCAGAGCCTCACTATGGCACAGAGTCAGTTGGGGCTGCAGTTTAGGCATGAAAATCCCATGCTCCAGACAACTGTATTAAACAATTAACATTCTTTAATGTCAGGCAAGAGCTACACAAAAGCAACTGATATAGTGGCCATTCTATATGATATGATTTATAAATATATATATTATTACCTCCACTTGTGGAAAGTCCCCCCGCAGCACACCAATGGGACAGGAAACAACACCCTCAGCACCCCTTCCCCAAACGAGGTATCAACAGTCAAGCACTCTGTAGATCCTTCAGGTCATAAGCCACTTTATTCCAGTCCCTTGGATACCACAGGCTGGCTTTATTTGGGTCAGAACAGACCATTTCCGGAGGTCCCTGAACACAGAAATGACAATGAACAGCCCAGCACAAGAGTGACCCAAACTTTTAGACATTCCGCCTCTGGGTGTCGTGGAGTCCCTGGGCCAAACTTGAGTGCATCGGATTAGACATACAAGGGCCTTCCCGGGAAGGAGGAGAAGGAGAAAAACAACCCTCAAGAAGACACAGACAGAGCCAGCGGCAGGCCAGGACACAGGCTGTTTGCGTACATTCTGGGAGCAGCGGCATGTGATAGCCAAGCGTCTGGCTTTGTTTTCTTTCCTGAACAGCTGGAGACCTCTGCTCCTCACCCCAGCTCTGGGTTCTAGGGAACAGAATGGGTCTAGTTCAACAAGATGTCATGACCAAGGGCAGGGCCCAGGCAGGTTTCCCTGATCATTAACTGATTGCACCCGTCAAAGGAGAACTAAAGGGAGGAATGAGGTCTTGAATCCAGAGCAGGAGAAAGTGGGCTGCGACTCCTGAACACACCAATAGAGCGTGCTGGGCCCCCTCGCCCACTCTGCACTCCATGACTTAGGTTAATTCCCTATTTTTCAAAAACATTTTACCACTCAGCCTGTGAAGAAGTTTGGCAAGTCTTGGAACCATTATGAAGAACTGACAGTCAGAGAAGACTGAGATTATGTTATCAAGCCCAGGTCTCAGAATGTCATCCTACAAATTTGGTTCATCACAAAATCCTACAAATTTTGGTCCACTCTGAAAATTTGGATTTTTGCTACCAGATGGAACAGACTCCAGTCACATACAGGAACCTGGAGGTTAGAATGGATGTGGCGACATTTCCCTCACGGTGATGATGTTTATCTTTCTGTTCCTGTTCTACAGGAAGTAGCTTGGCAGCAGACAGACCCACTGGGGACCTCTCTGCCCTCCCTTGGGGCAGGTTCCCCATCAACATCCTTGAGTGTTTGGGCCACGTCATGCCATCTGCTGGTGAGAGTGTGACTTGCCTGTGACCAGCAAGTTTTACTCTTAACCTGCAATTCAAATCAGTGTACGTGAGGTCGCCAGACCAAACAGCAACTCAAATGTGTGCTGTCACTTCTGGAAACCGAAATCTGCATTCAAAGAACACAGTGATGGAAAGTACTTTAGGATTCTCCATGGCGGGCCCTGGAAACCACAGACGCACTAGTCCGTGTCTTCTTTACGATGAATTAGATCAACCCAACCTCTGACTCTTTGATGGGCCACTGGGGGCATGTTAAAGGGAATGTTCCAGACACAGCTCCCTAACCATACACATGGACTAAACCATTGGGAATTCCCCAAAATCGACACTATTCTTTTCAAGTCCGCAGAATATCAACCTGCGCAGAAAAGCACCGGGCCTCCAATCTGATGTTGTCAACGGGCTGCTGGGTCAGGTGGGCGAACCACCCACCTCACCTCTCCCGTAAAGGCCAACGTCCTGGCGCTCCACTTGCACACGTCCTGGTCACTCTGCTTGTCACCTGCTCTCCCGGCACTGCGACTCTGGAAGGGCGTTCAAAATTAACGTTGGGCCCTAGGCAGGGTTACTTTGTACTTTTATGGAATATATAAAATATACTTGTCGACTGGTACATTTGTGCAAAGGCAGATATGACTTTAAAACAAGACATAGACATTCATTATAGTTGGCTTACTTCACAATAAGCTACTAAAAACAGTCTCTGGAATAAGATTGTATTAGTGCTCACTAAACATGCATTTCATTTAAACAAGGCAAAACACTTAATTTGGTCTGCAATACCCAATCTTTTATATACAGCAGTCTTTCTTTCTTTCTTTCTTTTTTAAATCACAATAGGCAACAAGATGGGTCTGGTTTTGGAATATGTTACCGTTTGTATTGAATTTCCAAAGACACTCATATTCGCTCAACTAGTGTAAACCTGTGAAAAAATAGCTGAGCCGTAGTTTTCCTCTCCTCTACTCATTGACCTTGAAATGTTCACAGCTTAGAAACTACAGCCTGCTGGGAAGGAGGGTGGAGTGGGCCCCATGCGGGACTGTCCCAGCTCCTGTTAATTGCCTCGCCCCAGAGAGGGACTTGTTCTTGGGGAATCCAGCCTCTGGCGCCACCCACCACCCCTAGCAGGCCCAGGCAGGGAGTTCTGTCTTTCAAACAAAAGCCCCTCAAACTTATGGAGGAGTCCCCGGGCTGGATGGGTTTCCCTTCTCTTGCCCCCGCACCCCGAGTCTTAGGTTTTAGAAGAGAGACATTAGAATCAAAAGAAAATAAGAATAGTAACAATTAAAACTCGTCAAACAACGAACACCACGAAGTCTGTCCATGCTCCCCACAGGCACGCTGGGGCTCTGGGCATTCCCACGAAGCGTCCACGACAAAAGAAGCTGAAGGCGTCACGGAGGAAAGCGCATCTGACCGCACAGGGGACAGCATCACCATCGATATTGTTTGGCAAAAAATATGATTAAAAAGAAGAATCAAAAGGGAACACAAGCAGCTCTACACGGGGATCGCTGGGTGTGGGGCTCAGAACTGGCCGGCGCTGCTCGGGTCGCATTGCAGGAGGCGCACTATGGACGGGTCGCTTTTGGCCCCTCGGATGAACTCTTCCAGGGAGAGTTTTCCTAGGAAGAAAGAGGACAGAGTGAGTGGCGGCTGGTGTCAGTGGCGTGAGCTTACACCCTTCCCACAGCACGGTGGTGACAGCAGCCACTCACCTCTGCCCACGGCCTCAGAGCTGCTGTGATGCGCAGCACTTACCCATCCTGTGGGGGAGCCCAGGTGACTCTCTTTCCAATGTAAGACCCATGAGGCAGGGACTCCGCCTTGCTCACCGTGGCACTGCTAGCCCAGGCACAGTGCACACAGCAACACAGCACTGCTTCCTAGGAGCCCACTGTGTTCCCTGGGGCTGGGGAGAGGGTGGTGGATGACCTTGACTTGGTCCCTGCCCTCGTGGCTCTACCAACTCCAGGCACCCTGGAGGGGCTCACTCAGTATTTTGGGATGAGAAGCCCTAGTGCCTTTATGGGAATGAGCTGGGCCCTCCTAGCACGAAGGCCATTCCCACGGTGCTCCTGGGAGCCTTGTGGGCTCCCTTGGGCCACTTCAGTGTCCTCAGGTTTGGTGCAGGAGCCCCTCCTATCTGGGGGGAAGAGCCCTAACATAAGCGTTCATTCTTTTAGGCAACACGTGAGGACAGCTGCACCTCCCAACCGAGGTCAGGAGAATGAATGCAGGGGTATGCGTGCGACTCAGAGGGTGACTCCCTGGCCTCCGCCTACCCTGACCGGCTGGAGGAGGGAGACCTGGCAGCCTGGGCCCCACTCCTGCCCAGTGACCCTTTCCTTCCTACACAAGCCAGAGCATGTCCTGAATTCTTTCCCAGGAGGGCCCCTCTGTCACTGTGGTTGTGGAGAGGAAGGGGTGGTGGGGTAGGAGCTGGGGCCTCAGAACTGTTTCCCATTCCTGGAGCTGCTTCTTTGCTACCCTGTCCCTGGGATGACACGGCTCACTTGATTGGTAAATTTGGGAGGAACTGCCGAGTGCTTTTGCTCAGCTCTACCTCCTTCTGCTCCTGGAAGGAGCTGCCCCCAGAGAGGACTCTTCTTCGCCTGCTTCTCTGAGGACAGGCACTGGCCTACCCTGCCCTGCTCAGCCTGTGGGTTTGTAAGCATGCCCTCGGACCGCCAGGCTCAGCCGCATCCTCCAAGTAGCTCTCGTCTTTGGCCTCAATTATTGCTCTTTTATTTCTCAATTTATTCCAAACCCAGACAGGAGCGGGGTTCCTCCACCAGAGATACCAACAAATACGACTTCCCTTCAACCACAACCCTTTCCCCCCAGAACCTAGTTCTTGTTTAATCAAACCCATTTTATCTATGTGAAGAAGAAAGACAGGGATTTATTCATTAATTTATCTTTAACACGTAGAGCCAGTCCCCTCGAGGTTTGTGTCCTATTTTTGATGAACTGTGCCCCACCCACGTCATAGTTAACATGGTGATGACTTCCTTAGCCTTTGCAAGGCACCCACCAGGGAAGGAGACAGCAGCGGCCACTGAACACCTTGGAATCTCTGCGAGGGAGGCTTCAGGAGGCGCCAGCTAGAGGCGGCAGGTGAATCCGCCTTCAATGTGGACCTCTGGCTTCAGGGCTGGGCTTGCCTGTGGCCCCACGATTTTCTCTCCAAGCCAGGGGTTAGATGCCAAGAGCTTCAGGCAATAGGAATCTAATGGCTAGAGACTCTAAGTGAGGTCTGCTCTGCTCCAGGCAGGGAGGGCACCAGGCGGCCTCAGCCCCGGGGACCAGAAACCAAGCACTGAGCTAAAGCACCCAGTCTCCTGGTTGGGCTAAGATACCTCTGACCACTGTGGACTTACAGCGCCTCCTCCTACTTCCTTCTGCTGCTCTCCTTCCCTCCCCGCCCTCTTTCCAAACACAAGCCTTTCCCTCACAGACGCACAGGACGTCAGCAGTGAGCTGTGTTCTGGGAGTCTAACCCAACCAGGGCTCTGCGATCCTATCATTGCAGAGTCCCAGTGGAGAGACCCTAATTCATTGCCTATGACCAACACATAGTTGGGTCTTTACCCTGAGGTGTCTTGATTTTCTTCCACCCTTTAGCCCGATTCTAAAGCAGTGTCTGGACCTAGAGCAGAGCACAGACGCACTGTGCTCCCTGGAGCAACAGCAAATCCTACAGCTTAATATCAGCAAGTTCGTTAGCTATTAAAATAATCCTGTGCTTGTTTAGTCTTTACAAAACAATCAAATATAAGGGGCAATAAGATGTAACAGGATGTAACGGCACCTCTTTGGAGGAAACAAAGCAAACAGAAGGGCCTGCACTGTGCAAACACAGAGTCTCAGGCAGCTGGTGCCCCAGAGTGGGGACAGAAAGAGAGAGAGGCTGGCTCTGCGGAGAGCCTTCCGTTGTTCTGTAGATCAGTGCCAGGTGGGTGTGTGGGTGCATTTGCACAGCGTGGACAGGAATTGCTGGGGACTCTGAGCAGAACAAGTGAGCTGGTAACAATAGCAAGAGCTATGGAGCCTATTACAGACCAGGCCCTGAGCTTAGCACTTTAAACTCGGGTATTACATCTTAATAGGGTGGCCAGATTTGGCAAATAAAATACAGGACTTCCAGTTAACTTTGAATTTCAGATAAACAGTAAACAATTGTTTAGTATAACTATGTCTCAAATATTTCATGGGGTGAACTTATACTAAAAAATCCCTTGTTTATCTGAAATTCAAAGATAAGTGGGCATTCTGTGTTCTATCTGGAGACTGAGTATCTAAAATCCTTCTGTTCTTGAGTTTGAAATCCAACCCTCCTTTTCAGTTTGTTGGGTTTGAATGGTGGGTGGCACCATCAGGTTGGGAACCTACTGGGCACCTGACTCCCTCATCCCTTCTCCCTCCCTGGCCCCCCAGTGACTGAGGGAGCTCATGTGTCTCTGGGAAACTCAACACCTTAGAGCATGCACAAAAGACCCCAACAAGACCCCCTGGGCAGGCTGGGGTGAAAGCTGCTAGCATCTCCCATTCCGATTGGCTTGCAGGGACCCAGCCTGCCATGTGCTGGGCCTGTCCTGAGGATTGGTCTGTGCTAACTATGCTTTCTTGGGTCCTTCCACTCCTCCTCCCCAAGACCCATCTTATTTTCTTCAGGGTAGAAGATAACCTAGAAGGAGGATAGAAGGGCCTAGAAATAAGGCATTTTCCCCCAGACTGGGATCAACTCTCTAGGAACCACCTGGTCCTCTTTCTTCTCGCCCGGCTGGGAGGCACAGAGGATGAGACAATCACATAAAGGGTCTCCAGCCAGGTCCCTGAGGCTGAGATTTTGTCCTTGGGTGGCATTTCCCTTCCTGAACTCCCCTGACCCCTCCGGCAGCCACCACCCGACAAAGCAGAGAGACGCCTACCGTCTCTGTTGGTGTCCATCTGGCGGAAGATCTTCTCTGTCCTTTTCTCGGGAGTTGACTCATCTTCGGGCATTTTCATTACGGAGGAAACCATTTTATAGATTGCCTGGGGACAGAAGAAACATGGTGGTAAGACAAACACCGTGTGGCACACAACAGTCCTATTGTTAAACCTCCCAAATGCAGGGGTGAGGGACCGTACCCAACCACACTGGTGCTAGTCCTGTCCCTGCAGAGTTGTGCAGGACATGGGAGCCAGGCCAGGAAGCTTGCTCTTGTCCAGTGAGGACCCTTGGGAATGAAAACCAGCAGGAAGACCCACTAGACCCTTGTCTGCAACGTCAGTGTGTGTGAATTCCCTGGGAATCTTGTTGCAGTGCAGAATCTGGTTGTGTAGGGCTGGGGCAGGGGTGCGGCTGAGATTCCATGTTTTTAACAAGCTCCCATGTGATACTGATGCTGCTGTTCTGAGGACCCCACTTCCTTCCCTGAGTCTGGTCTGGCCTCAGTAGGGTTGTCTCACTTGGTGCTTCCAGGTGCAACCTGTTTTGTGTCCATGACTGGCCAAAGGGGGCATCTCCCAACCTGTTGGACACATATCTTGGTTTTCTGTACCAGTGGCTTTGTTTACACTCTCCTCTCATTGGAGTGCTCACCTACCCCCTCTCCCCTACTCTTTGAAAACCTTCCCTTGAGTTCGGGGCAGATTGAAATGTTACCCTCCTCCAGGAAGCCTTCCATGGTCTTCCCTTTTTCTATTGCTATGTACACGCTCCCTTCCTCTGTGCTGGCAAATGGCTCCATTTCAGCCTCTCTTGGAGCCCTTCCTTCCACTCAATCTGAACTGCAGTTATGCAGGACATTCTCCTCTTAGATGTGAGGTGGCGATCAGATCTGGCTTTTCTGCAAAACTCTGCTAATGCCTAACACAGGGCCTTGTACACAGCCAACCTCTCTAAGAGAGTTCATTCCAGAATAACCACAGCTGCAAGTGCTTCTCATATTATTTCTCCTCTCTCCTTTCTTCTGTTCTGCTTTTCTTTATGAAGTTCCCCCTTTATCCTTTTCTATTTTTCTTGCTTTCTTTTTCTCCTCCCTCTCTTCATGTAATTGAACATATTCACAGGAAACCTTAACGATTCTTAATCTGTCAAAAGCCGTGGGCTCTCCCCTTAGACACCGCACAAACGTGCTGTGGCTACCCACTCACCATCGCGGACAGTCTCGGGGCCTCACGGACTCGCAAGCCCACCCAGGGACCCCAGGTTATGAAAACCTCTGTTCTTTCGGTTACTCCCACCCACGTTCTCAGTCTTTCTCATTCACTCACAACTACTATTGCCAGGTATCATGACTGACCCAGTCCTCGTCCTCACGGGGTTTGCTGTTGAATAAGGCAGACAGACATTATTAAAATAATCAGAGAAACAAATGTAAAACCACTGTCGAGGAAAATGCTACAAAGGAGGGTGCTCGGTCTTATGAGATGATGTCACGGAGAATGGGGCCTTGCCAGGAGGGTTAGGGTGGGCTTCGCTGAGGACTGACGATTGAGCAAAGACCTGACGAAAGCACAGGGCGAGGGAAACACCGCGTGGAGGCCCAGGGTTGGAGGCGTGCAAGAACGCACACGTGGCACAAGACGCGGCCCTAGAGCAGGTTGGGACAGCACACTGCGGCCTCACAGACCATGTCCAGGTATCTGTATTTCTCCAATAAGCAACAAAAAGATGGAAGTGGCATTACATTTGATTTTACTATTGATACTCACTTCCCAAATTGAACTCTATTCCCTTATTTGCATGCAACAGTGTTCAGAGAATTGAGAAGCGGTCATTCATAATTTATTTAATAATCATTTATTGACTACTGTGTGCTAGGTGGTGGGGCACAAATATCAAAAACACTGATGCTGTCTCTTATTTTGTATCTCGCTAATCCTCAGTAAAGGACTTGGGAGCTACCATACTGGACATCAAAATCACCTCATTTTAATGAGCACCACTTAGATGGGTACAGCCATTCCAGTAATGCTTTCATAGTCGTTATGAAAGCCCTCACCTAGACTACCTCTAGGTCCCCTGGTAGCAAATACAACACATTGTCTGGAGCACTCCTTGGAACTGTCAGCCTCTAAGGTTCAGGCCCATGAAATTCTACTTGGGATTCTGATGCAAAGTCAACCGTGAGGCTATTCCCTTGCCACGCTTGGTTGTAGAAATGAAAGCCCAAGCAAACGGGAACGCGTGTGAGAGGAGGAGGTTCTCACACTCAACAGAGTCTTCCAGAGTTTTAGTCTTCAGCTCTTAGGCTAAAGGAGTGGGGTTGGTACAGAGAAATGAGGATAGGTTAATATAACAACCAACCAACCACCTGTCATCTCCTCCCCAAAATGAACAGAGTCAGAAGGCCCTGACATGAGCACAGGTGTGAACGGGGCAGCAGGCACAGTGTCTGAGTACACCGTGGGTTGAGGAGGAAGTAAGGTGTTCTTTAAGAGGCTCACGTCTCCAGATGGCTCTTTCATGACACTCAGATTACATTTTTTCTTAAAATGTGCATCAACCCACTGATAGGGATCAGTGGATTATTTACAAAACCAGGTCTACGGCATGCATGGTACCACAGCAGAGCAAGGAGCTGAGATGACCGTCTCCGTGGTCTCCAGGGTGAATACGTGGATGACTGCCTTGCAAAGCCACATCTGGGGAATTGTCTGTCCCTTTACTTCCTTCCCACGACACCAACGACTGACAGCTGATTGTATTAGAACTTCGCAATGTGGGCTGCAGGGCACCAAAAGGAAAGAGACACGACCCAGACAGCCTTCTGAAACAAATCATGTCTTTTCTTAGCTCCAGTCCCCCTCACCTCCCAAAATTTAATGGGATTGATTAAACTGTGAAGAGACCAGGCTACTTCCCTCCTTTATTTTTAGCAGTGTCGAGAGGCCTAGCAGGAGTGTCCTGTTTTTGATTAAGCTGGAAGAGCCCTATTCATGTCTCTGGGTAGATGCGGTGCTTTGGGGCACCCAGGCAGGCTTGGGACAGCTCCCCACTGTGGCCAGGGCTCCCACCAGCTTCCTCATGGCCTATATTTTTCTTTCTTTTTCCTTTGAAGGAAAAACCCCTTGGAATGCTGGAAAGGAAGGACTCAGATCTGCACCGACCGAGGTTGTGTGTGTAACGGAGGGCAGACACAACTCCAAGAGTCATACGCAACATTTTCTCTGAAGGAAATCACACTGACTCTTTTCATCAGAAAATTTAGGGTCTTCTAACAGGAAGCCAGGCATTGCAGGCTTACTGACAGCAGACTAAGAGCAAGAGCAGCTAAGCAGTACAAGGTTGTTTTTAGGTGACAAAAAACAGCACCCTGCTTAGAAGGATATTACATGCCAGGAAAGGAGGGGCCATGAAAATATTTCTTGAAAATACTTTTAAAATGGGATGAACAAGCCGGGCGCGGTGGCTCACGCCTGTAATCCTAGCACTCTGGGAGGCCGAGGCAGGCGGATCGCTCAAGGTCAGGAGTTTGAAACCAGCCTGAGCAAGAGTGAGACCTCGTCTCTACTAAAAATAGAAACAAATTAATTGGACAACCAAAAATATATAGAAAAAATTAGCTGGGCATGGTGGCGCATGCCTGTAGTCCCAGCTACTCGGGGGGCTGAGGCAGGAGGATCGCTTGAGCCCAGGAGTTTGAGGTTGCTGTGAGCTAGGCTGATGCCACGGCACTCTATAGCCCGGGCAACAGAGTGAGACTCTGTCTCAAAAAAAAAAAAAGTCTTAAAAAAAAAATGGGATGAACGTCTGTATGTGTGGAATGGCATCAGTACTTTCCCACTTAGAGCTGGAAGAATAACTTACATTGGTAACTTTCGTGATTTCATAGTGTTCTCCTGAGTTGCTTTAGGCACCTTCACAGCAGGGAGGTGACAGGAGAATAGGGGTCCACTTGTTTTCAACCAAAGAAGTTCCATTCTTATATTAGGTTTCATGTACGATTTTACTTGGAAAAAAACCCCAATTTTTGCTGTTAAAAATGGAGTTTGAAACCACTGAACCACTTTGCGCATTCTTCCCTTTGTGATAATTTGATCCTCAAAGGTAATGAGTAAGTCAAAGATTCGTACATGGAATCGTACTCCCTGCACACTAGGGGAGCTTATGATTTCAAAGAAGCCAGCACTATGCCCTTTTATGACTTGAATGGCTATGGGAAGTTAGATGTAGTCTTAGCATGGGCAGAACTTTCTTATGTTCAGGGGTGTCCAATGGCAGAATAGTGGCAGGCTGTTCTGCAGAAGTCAGTCCATGGACACTGAAGATATATACAAGCAAAGGCTGGGAAGTCATCTGTTGATGACACTGTAAAGAAGTTTTTCCCAAAGCATTTTCCACAAAATATTATCCTTCCAAGATGTTCTAAGATCAGAGAGATTCCATCATCAAAACAGCTTGGGAAACACTGCTTCCTTTATCCCCTTTTTGGAGCACTACAATGCACACGGACATATTAAAGATTCTGAGAATTCCTACAGTAAAGAGACCTGCTGACCTCTATTTAACCCAAGTTTTCTCAGATTGGTTTGGCCAGAACCCTTGTTGTTTTTCAACAAAGCATCTGTGAACCGTTTATGAAACTAGTACCCCAAGAAAGTTCTATCTGCACCAGGACTGATTCTTACTTTGGCTTCTTTTACAGCTGGGCTCCTTCTCTTTTCCTCTCTTTTTCAGAATAGATAACCTACAATGCTTCTCCCTGAGATTTGCCTTCCTGATAGTTCCTAAGTTTCTGTGAGACAGGGATACTATCTTATTCATCCTGGTATGCTTTAGAGTCTAGGACTTGCTTTATGCAACAAACCTTTGTTGACCTTACGATAAGCACAGTGAATATGCTAAATCCCTCTGATTAGAGAGGGAACACGCAGCCCTGCTTTGATGGAGCTCACAATGCAGGTGGTAGGAGTACAGGTGAACAGATAAATATATGAAAATGAGAGCAGAGAGTGCTGCTCCTGGTGAAGATGGAGTGTTAGGGATAGAATTCATTTACTCTCCTAAAGCAACAGCAACAAAACCCAAAAGGCAATATATATGATACAACAGTTTTCAAGACACCAGAAATTGGGCAATAAAAGACAATGATCTCTAAGAAACTGGAAATAAAAGAAGTATGCCCTATGATGGCCCCAGCTTCATGCCTTGATAGGGTTTCCAAGCCACAGAGCCAAGAGCGGGGACCCATGTGGCCCCTGGTGAACTTTAAGCCACCCAGTTTATGGCAGCCTTAGGAGACTAATACAGCTTGAGAAGCTCTCACCACTGTGCCTGGCCCCTAACAAACTGAGAAGAGACTCTCAGAGGAAATGAAAGCAATAGAGGGAACCCTACTTGGGAATATCCATATTTAGGGAGCAGGAGAAGGAAAGAAGTCTACAAAGATGATATGGAGAGAGCAACCAGAAAGAGGTGCCTTTTAATTACATAATGGGTACAATGAACAGTATTCGGGAGATGGTTACACTAAAAACCCCAGACTTCACATCTATACACTATATCCATGTAACAAAACTGCACTTGCACCCCCTAAATCTATAAAAATAAAATAAAATTCAAAAATATTTTTAAAACCATATTCTAAAATAAAAAAGAAAGAGGTACCTTTTAGATAGGAGGCACTCACTCACGTTTGCCAGGTGCCATACTTGATGCTAAGAGTTAACTTAAACTCTTAAGCTATAGTGTGGCTTTGGACAATAAGATTAATGCCCTGATAAGAAAGGGAAAAACCCAACACAACCAATAAGCAACACTAAGGTCAGGTCTTAGAGAAAGCCACTAGCCTAAGCAATCGCTTTAAAGAGTTTTCTCCAGGAAAGAAATCCAAGTTGCATTCCAGAATAACATCCGTGGTCCCCATTCATAATTGAGGATTAGGCCAGGGTTCAAAGCGGAATTCCCAGGGGCCGTAGAAGATTAACTAGAAACTCTTCCCTTGAATCAGAAGATCACAGTGTTTCAAGTCTCTAAGGAACATATTAAAAGTGATATGGTGTCTATGACACCAATTTGGAAAGGTCTTTGGGGGGAAAGTGCAAATACACTCAGAATGTGCTCCTAAAAAGAATGTAGAGAAGTCTCTCTGGCCCTTACTGTCCTTCTCTGTGGCACAGTCACTCACAGGATGGCAGGATGGTTGTCTGACTTGGTCACAGTTGTTGCTCTTGAAACCAGGGGGATTAATCTGTGGGTGTGTTTCGTGCCCGTGGAGGACAAACTTCCGTTGCATGGGCACCACCATCACCACGCCCCACCCCCACACCGATCTTCTCCACATCTGGTTGCTGCAGAGGTGTGTATGCCTTATTCATGCCTTATTCATGTTTATTTAACCAGAAAAAAACAGTTTTATTCCCATACTGCTATAAGTAGCAAAACCAAAATCTTTTGCTATGGGCTGCCAGTGTATTTCCAAACCCCTTCCTTCAGTTTTCATTCATTTAAAAGGCGTGAAAATGTAGACTAGGGCTATTCTACAGTTCACCTTGCCTTCATCAAAAATGCCAATTAACCCTGAACACAACTGGTAGGGAAAGTCTGATTCTAAAATAACAGTTATGTGAACTCCAAGTATTTTCAAAGCAATCATTAATATCTGAGTAATGAAAATGTTAATTCCAAACTATTCTCACCTGGTCTTTAAAGTAAATTTCCTGAGGACTACTATGAGTAACATTACATCAGCCTTAAGATTCTCCTGGAAAGGCTGTATCTTGAACTTGAGAACAAATCCTGACAAGCTGTCCCCCAAACAGTCCCAGTGCGTGATGTGTGACTGTGGGCTCAGATCAACAGGGTTTGGGGAATTCCTGCTGCCAACCACACTCTTTCCTGGAAAGGTGATCTTTCTTTTGTCGGAGCCCTGTGAGCATCAGAGCAGCTTAGTTTTAGCTTATTCCCAGTTGGACTGGTCTTAGGAGGGAAAGACAGCAGGTGAAGAAGGAGAGGTTCTGAAGCCAAGAATATCTCTTCTGAGATTTCCCCCAGTTGGAGATTTACTTGTATTACATCCCTTTTCTTGGTGAACATACATTTTATAACTGGGCAAATTTAACTTAAAACTTAATGGAAGATTCTATTCATTACTTTCTCCATTGAATCAGAAATAAATTGTCTTTATTTAGCCCTGTCCCAGATCTGGAAATGGTAGTGGGAATAATATCAGCCAACATTTATTGAGTGACACCCCATGATGGGCACTGTTCTACGCACTTACTTGTAATGACTGATTTCACACCTGCCATCACTGATGAGTTAGGTGCTCTGATTAGCTCCAGTTCACAAATCAGGAAAGTGATTCCAGAGATGTTAAGTAACTTGTTCAAGGACACATAGCTATTACACTAAGTGGCAGAATCACAATGGGAAGCCAGGCACTCTGTGCTGAGGTCTACACCCTGAATAACAATGCCAGGCTGCCTCTGTGAGAAAGGGAAGGCGAGTCCTCAGGGAACTCAAGGGATGGGAAAGAAGGAAAAGGGAGAATGAAAAAAGAAAAAGGCAAGGCAGTATCGATGGGCTTTGTCCGAGATGGCATTTTGATGTGCCTGTTCCTCTTTTGGTTTCCTCATCATCTTTGCTTTGGAGATGAATGATCACATTTTGTCTAAGCTTATAATTTTCATTCAATCATAAGAACACTGCAATGCAGCTTGTATACAAATAGCTGATGACAGTCCTGTAGTTAAAAACTTGACCTTTCAAAGGAACCTAGGTAGTTACTGTTTGAGAACAAAAGCAAGGCAAGTAAAATTCGATTTTCTTCCCACGTGATCTCCCTGGGAGTGCTGTGGTCCCATTCATGGATCTGTAAGTTCGACATTCCCTCCACCCCACAAGATCCCAGAGCACAGCTAAGTGTTCACGGCAGAATCAGTGACACCACTCACTTGCTCACTGGCCCCTTCCTCAGACACAGCCTGTGCCGTGTTGGGTACAGGTATGAATATTTAGACCAGCCTCCGGCGGGGCTGAGGGACAGGAACTGTGAAGGGCAAGAAGAATTCTCCTTCCTCCTGCACTGGTGGGCTGAAGGAGAGAATCTGCTGCAAGATGAGGAAAGGTCAGGGTTGTTGTCTGGTCTAAGACTCCTGAGAGATGGTTTTTGATGCAATAATAAAACAGGCAAGCCTAAATCATGTTCCTAAATTTGTCACTTAAAAAAACAAACACATGAATGTAAAAATGTTCATTTGAGGCTCTAAAAATAAACGTGCATATGGTTTTGCTCATTCATCCAGATGTTGATATAGCACAGAAGTATTTTCTTTAAAAAGGAGCACAACTGCATTTTGGCATTTGTGGTTCACAGAAAGACGGTCCCCCAAAGATGTCCACATGCCCTAAGCCCTGGAACCTGTGACTATGTTGTCTTGCACAGTAAAAGAAACTTGGCAGATTGTGACTAAATTAAGGTGGGAAGATTCTCCTGGCTTATCCACAGAGTGCCAGTGTAACCACAAGGATCTTTCTAAGCGGCAGAGTAAGATGCACGGGCGGAGGGCGTGAGAAGGACTCCACCTGCCGCTGCTGACTTTGAATTTGGATGAAGAGTGTCATAGGCCCAGGAAACTCAGGGAGCTTCTAGAAGCTGGAAAAAGAGAGGAAAAGCATTCTCCTCAAAAGCTTTCAGAAGGAATACGCCTTGAAGAAACCTTAATTTCAGTCTAATGAAACTGACTGCAGACTTCTGACCTCCAGAACTGTAAGATAATAAATCTGTGTTGTTTTAAGCCACTAAATTTCTGGTGCATTGTTATAGTAGCTGTAGGAAACTTATCTGGTGTAGTTCAGTACTACCCAGAATTCACAGTAGTCTCATACATTTTAGAGTCTTTTCTACTAATGTTAGGAAATACAAAAGATCTCCAGCTTGTCACTACAAATATTATTCTTTGGATACCAAAGGTAAACCACTGGAAACGACATCTGGGAAGAACAACTAGAGAATTTGTGAACTGTATTCCTACACCCCATTCATTGTTAAGCCTAATTATAAACCTGTTTTTCCCTCAGTCTTCACCCTGACCCATTATCAGTGCTTGTAGGTGAACAATCACGAATTTGCATTTTTCGTTAGTTGCTTGAATTTCTGAGTCTTGGAGGGATGGAGATTCAGCTAAGAGTTTGTGTATCACCACTCGTTATCAAGCTACAACTTACATGTTAAGGAATCGAACCTTAATTTGTTTCTGGTTCTCCTGGTCTGCAGCTTGTCTCCGCCTCACCCGACTTTCTAACAGGTATTTACCCAGGCACAAGACAGAATGGACAGACAGTGACTCTTCTGAAGCAAATGAATGTTCTCCTAAATGCTGCGAACCAGCTAGAACAAAGAAAAAAGGTCCACAAAAAGGAACAGAGCTTCCTGCCACAGTGACAAAGCCTGGGGAGTGCGGGCTTTCAAAGAGGGAGAGAAAAAAAGGAAGAAAAAAAAAATACAGAATGGGAAGTACAGTAAGATGGCGCAGTATATTCCAATTCGTCCAGAATAGTTGAAAGCAGGGAGATTAGCATAAGAATGTGATGGAATACATGAATTGCCAGTTTTCGAAGTAGCCAAATAGAATAACATAACCCTTAATATGAAAATGGTTCTCAATTTAATTTAACCTCTTTGATGATTCTGAAGTCACCTCAGCGTGCTGCAGTATTTCCTTGCTGTGGTCATGAATATTAATCATCAGGGCTTAACGCTCTAGAAAGCAGTTTGGGGAATTTGAGCCTTCCATTTGCAGGCTTCTTAAGAGCCGAGAGTGTATAAGCATTTCTTAAGGAACGAATGTCCTTACTTACAGCTGTGGCCTGGAAACTTCCTGTGGGCCCATGAATGAACCAAGGTGCTTCAGGGTGAAGAAAATGCCTCTGTCAGGTTGAGGCATCTTCCTTTTTATGACCGCTTGTTCCATCCCGTAAGGAACATGGTGGAATGAGTCAGCAGGTGCAGGTGCTGAGGCTGGGTCCGCCAGTGCCCTCTGCACGCTCTCTGCAATCTTTCTGCTCTTGCAGACGGGATTCCACGGCATAGAGATAGTTCTAGTTTCCTCCCTAGACTGTTTATTTCCAGGGCCAAGTTCTTAGGAGGCGATGAATGAATGCATGAATGATTCTTTCATTTTCTTTTTTTCTTTTTTAATTTTTTGTGGAGAGGAGGTCTTACCGTGTTGCCCACCCAGGCTGGTCTTCAACTCCTGGCCTCAAGCACTCCTCCCGTCTCAGCCTCCTAAAGTGCTAGGATTATAGGCATGAGCCACTGCACTTGTCTATGAGTAAAAATCACATAAGCCTACAAGGTCTGAAGGTTCCTCCCTACATAATACTGGCCACAAAACCACTGGCTGATGATGGCAGGACCACTGCGCAGAAGTGTTTGAGGAGATATCACGGTGGTTAATGAGAATTTTTTTCTTAGATTACAGCCAGGAAGCAATTCTCTCCAAAAGGAGAATATTCCCATCCATTTACTACAGAGGGGTAGAGCACAGCACTCCCGAATGTAAAAAGAACACAAGATAAAGCTAACTAAAATGAATCATCTTCTAAATTTTAATACAATTTTAATTTTTAATTAAGATTAGATTAATTAAATTTAATTGCAATTTTAAGAAAAATTAAGAAAAATCAGAAAGGTGCAACCATATGGGAACAACCCTTCACACACTTTGGGGGTACATTTGGAAAAACAATTTGGCAGAGTGTATCCAGAGCCTTAGAAATGCTCATACCGTTTGGGCCCAGCAATTGCACTTCTGCGACTATATTCTAAGGGAATGATCCTAAATATAGAAAAAATTTATGCACAAGGATTACTGATTTATTTTATTTTTAAAAGTTATAGTATTGTGTATAATAATAAAAAGTGGAAATAACCTAAATATCCAACAATAGGGAAAAATTTAAAAAATTATAATATATTGTAGGACTACTATGCAGCCATTAAAATAGCTTTATTAAAATTCTTTTTACCATGAGAAATACTTGTGTTATTATGTTAAGTAAAAAGGGGAAGATAGAGGCCGGGCGCCGTGGCTCACCCCTGTAATCCTAGCACTCTGGGAGGCCGCGGCGGGCGGATCACTCGAGGTCAGGAGTTCAAGACCAGCCTGAGCAAGAGCGAGACCCCGTCTCTACCAAAAAAAAAAAAAAATAGAAAGAAATTAATTGGCCAACTAAAATATATACAAAAAATTGGTCAGACATGGTGGCACATGCCTGTAGTCCCAGCTACTTGGAAGGCTGAGGAAGGAGGATTGCTTGAGCCCAGGAGTTTGAGGTTGCTGTGGGCTAGGCTGATGCCACGGCACTCTAGCCTGGGCAACAGAGTGAGACTCTGTCTCAAAAAATAAAAAAGGCAAGATAGAAAACGTCATATATATTATGAAATCAATTAGATATTTTTAAATGCATGTAACTAGGACCAGGAAAGATACATTAAAATATTATTAGCAGTGATTCTCTTTGTAGGTAGAGTGGAATTACAGATAATGTTTCTCTTTATCTTTTATATTTTTCTATACTGCCCATATTTTTACAGAAGATGTTATATTTTACATAAGTTTATCCTCAGGGGAAGAGAGAGATCCTTTATTTTTATTTTAAGAGCCACAACTCTGAAGGACTAATTTAATACAATTTATTCAGATAGTTACTGCTCTGGGTGAAGGAGAAGCCACTGGTGGCCCAACCAGAAAGAAGGAACAGGCAGATCCTGGAGAGTCCCTGTGATGAGGAGGGTCACTTTGGATACCTGCTTCTGCATCTCACTGACGTTTGCAGTTGTCACTTTAACTGTCCATGTGGCTTCAGTCCCACTGGCCTGCGAGCAAGCCCTAGGCCTCAGCTTCAAGGCTCACTAACAGGGCATCTTTCAAGTCTCTTTTGAGCTCTGTCCCTATTTCCAAACCAGGTTCCCTGTAGTTTTTTTGTAGGCAAGTACCACTGCACCCCACACTCCTCCTCACCAATAGCTGTGTTCTTTTTGTCTCCTTGTATTATGTCCCCCACCTGTCCAGCACCCCAACAGTTCTCCCAGGGGCCACAGCCCTCCCTCTGCAGGACATCTACCCAGCTGTCCTGGAATGAGTGTTGGCCTCTAAGACAAGCCCTCCAGGAAGCCAAAGGCCCACCCTCTTGGACCTGCCGTCTCTGCCAGATGCTTCCCTATTGTGTCCCACTTGCCTGTCAGCCTCCCCGGGCCTGCCCACCACCTAGTCCTTCTTGCTGCCTGTAGCTGAGGCCCTGAGTCCTGTCTCTGTCTCCTTAAGATTGTCTCTTGGTCCCACCCACTCCTGAGGCCCCTGTCATTGCCATGACCGGAGCTCCTTACCCTGCCTCCCCATCCCCCCACACATGCTGTGCGCCCACAAGGAAAACGTAGCCAACATGGGGGCCCATTCTCCCGTTCTGCTCGGGAAATGTGCTCTGGGAGTGTGCTTGGGGGGAATAACAGGGAGCGCCTCTTGCTACAGTGAGGGAGGCCTCCATTCTATAGTGTTTGCATCCCTGATGGCTGGGGCCTGGAGTTGGATCCCTGCTGTTATTCAAGAGTCTCATAAAGTTGTAAATTAATGCTGGTGATGATGACGAGCTTTCTGTATGGCTGGCGCTGTACCAAGCATTTAACATGGAGAGTCACACCTCATCTTAGAATATCCCCACAACATGGGTGGGTACCATGGGTAGGTAGCTCTATTTTATAGATGAGGACACTGAGGCTCACTTAGGTGAACTAACTTGGTCACAGTCACAGTGGTAGTGACTGAACGATGCAGAATGTGAACCCAGGCCAGAGCTTGATTACTGAACACCACTCTAGGGGATAGAACCCCAAAGGCCCAAGTCTAGGCAGGTCATTGCAATGAGTCGATGGAGTGGCCACAACGAGCATGTTCATCTGTAGTGTAAGGATCACCACAAAGCCCCGGGTGACTAGTAACAGGCAAGAGGGTGGGCCCAGCGTGGCCAGAGCTGCTGGGTTTTTCAAGAGATGCCAACCAGTGTGGATTTTTATGCACCACCTCCCTATATTGTAATGTGGGTTCGAACTTTTCAGAAACACTGGGTCGGCCAAATACAGTGCCCTGGCGACCCACCCGTTTGCCACCTCCGCACCTGCTACACTGTGCGCCTTCCAGTCCTTACTGGTGACACACACTCTTTTCTTTTAAAGGGTCAGGGCTACGTACCTGCACAATTTCTAGCATCTCTGCCTTGCTGATGTAGCCGTTTCCATCCAGATCGTACATGCTGAAGGCCCATTTCAGCTTCTGCTCCAGCTTCCCCCTCGAAGTCACACTCAGGGCGATGATGAATTCTCTAAAGTCTATTGTCCCATCTCCATTTGCGTCAAAGGTGCGGAAGACATGCTCTGCGAATTTGGAAGCATCCCCGTAAGGGAAAAAGTTCCCGTATATTTTCTTAAACTCCTCCATCGACAAATGTCCGCTGGGGCAGTCTCTCAAGAAGCCTTTGTACCATTCCTGGATCTCGTGCTCCGTGAAGTCCGTGCTCTCCAGCAAGTCCTGCATGACCTCGGGGCGCAGCTTGCTGTTCTGTTTGCCCATCCTGGCAGCGAGAGTTCAGCTGCAGACAGAAAAGAAAGCATGTGTGATTTTTTAGAGCTGTTCTTTAGAAGCATGTTTTATAATTTGTGATTGTTCCTTTGGGGAAAAGAAAAAACAAACTTTATACTAGTCCAATAACATTGTCTAGGTTTTGCAATGTAGCAGGCAGCCAAACAAAATAATAGAAACACAGGCCAGTAGATACGCAGGACAGAAATATCACTAACCAGAAAATTTGATATTTCTTTTCTACAGAGCCAGCCTGAAAGCAAAGATCCAGAGGGAGAGGGAGGGGGAGGGGATAGAGGAGGAGAAAGGACCGAGGGAGAATTAATTGGTTACTTAGTTCTGGTTTGTTTATCAGTTTGCAAGAGGTTGAGCCTGCATTTAAGAAGGCTGGGGTTCTAATTAGCAGGGACGATTAAAGAAAAGGAAGAGAGAGAGACCAAAAAAGAGAATTTGGCATGTTTTGTTGCTACAATATTTGCAAGTAAAGTGCTGCTTGGGTACCTTCTGAATATCATAAACACAGACATGAGAAAGGAAATGGAAACAAACCTATCTAATACCACTAAACACCACTAAGCTAGTACGGTAATTTAAATTCACAGGGTAAATCACTGATGACCTTGGGTTTAGACCGTAAAGATGATGCTTCATAAAATTATTTATGTCTTATGATTGTGGCTTATGAAATAGGCCATATTTTCCTTTCTAAAATGCAAATAACTTTGTAATTTCTTATCATAACAGCAGCACACATCCGCAGTAAAACAGGAAAACACCACAGTGATGCATAAAAGAAAAAAGTCATTTCAAACCCTAACCCTCACAGATAACCACTGCAAACACTTTGGTGCATATTCTCCCAGATTTTTTTTTGCATACTTATTTAAATACGATATTAACATATGTTTTAATACATTTAAAAAAGAGAATGCACACCCTTTTGTTATATATTTAACTTCATACAGTGTGGGGAATAAAGAGAACTTTTAGATGGGGACATCCCAGCGATTGCAATCTTCCCAGTCACACAGCCATTCACGGCCATTTGCCGAGCAGCATCACCGGACATGTCTGGTGCTTTGGATGCAAAGAATAAGACATGTCCCCTCCTTCCTAGGGGCCCCCAGCTGTGTGTGCGGGGGTGGTGGTGACAGTGAGGGGACAATATGACAGATAAGCAACATTTCGTGGTCAATAGAGCAATTCTGTGTTCATCCGTTTGTATGTGTCCCTGATGACGAGGCATCCAATGAACATATCCTTAAGATATAGTGAGGACTCATTCAGCCTCTTTGTTAAGTCTGAGATTAACCTTTTGGGGTGCCTTTCTGGGGAAAGAGACTCATGCTGCTTTAGTGAAATAATAAGGTAAAAATTCTCTTGAACGGTAGGATCTAGAATGTTGCCCGCCTCGCAGTTTTGCAGAATGGAGATCATTACCAGACAAGTTTTGTCGGCCTTTCAGAAAGCTGGTGAGTTTCAAGTGATCTGTGATCTGGTCCTCAAATATCTACTCAGAGCACAGCTAGGGACCCTAAATTCCAGTGGGCAGGGAGCTGCAGGTTCCCTTTGTGAGCAAAGACTTCCTGAACTCTGCCCTTTTCCTCGCCACTGCCACACACATATCCAGAGTAGACAGTGAGTGCAGTGAGCGTACCTAGGAAGGATGCTCAAGCCACAATAAGCAGGGTGCTACCAGGGAAGCTTTCTTGGAGGGGGTTATATCTGAGCTTTGTCCCTAGTTATGGAGTCATATGATTTAAGTGCGATCTCATAAAGGTGCTCTGCACTTATATTTTGCATTTTTATTCCACTAGAAAAAATCTTGAAAGGCTTGGAAAATTACAGCATATCTGAAAAACAACATATTCCCATTTTAATCAAGACTGCTGGCCGGGCGTGGTGGCTCACGCCTGTAATCCTAGCACTCTGGGAGGCCGAGGTGGGTGGATTGCTCAAGGTCAGGAGTTCAAAACCAGCCTGAGCAAGAGCGAGACCCCGTCTCTACTAATAATAGAAAAGAAATTAATTGGCCAACTAAATACATGTAGAAAAAATTAGCCGGGCATGGTGGCGCATGTCTGTAGTCCCAGCTACTTGGGAGGCTGAGGCAGAAGGATCGCTTCAGCCCAGGAGTTGGAGGTTGCTGTGAGCTAGGCTGACGCCATGGCACTCACTCTAGCCTGGGCAACAGAGTGAGACTCTGTCTCAAAAAAAGAAAAAAAAAAGACTGCTGATTTTCTTTGCGATTTTACACGTTACGGTGCTTTGTTTCTCTCTATCCCCCTCCTGCTACATGATCAGCCCCTTGGGGGAAGCAGAGTCTCCATGGGCTGCTTTGTCTTGCCAGGGCCACCACAATGGCAAATGATGAACTAATAAATGCAGGAATGACTGACAGAAAAGCAATTACAACATGGAAATACGGACTAGTCTTGGGAAAGGAAGCTTTTTGCCAGAAGCATGAGGGCCTGGTTTTCAGAACACTATTGGACCCACTGAAAGCTATCTGGTAGTTAAGACTTGGTCTCAGGATGTCTTATATTGAATTGCCTGTCTGGTGGCCTCACTAAAAATAAATTCCTACAGGGCAGTGTTTGTGACTCACACTGGCTCAAGCTTCTTTCGGTACATCCATAGTTCAGGCAATAATGAGAAATCCGTATTAATTGCCAAGTTGATTGATTTTGTTTTCTGAGTTCTGTATCGAAGACAGAACCTGGCATCCCAAAGTGTATGGAGGATAGAGCATCCTTCCTATTAGCATGGCCAGCAGCTGCAGGAACGAACTTCCTTTCAGAGTTTGCTCTTTATGCAGAATTCAAGCAAACAACATTTTATGCAAAAGCAAAATTAAACTAGAACTCCAAATGGAGCAGAAACAGAATTTATAAATTTAACATTGCAATATCTTTCACTTTCCTCTGTGTCTTTTCCGCACTCCCCCCACACCAGATTTAAAAAAACAAAGTTAAGAGAGGCTGGTTTGTATTAGAATTTGAAAATTGTCATTTAGTTGCTAAGTTAGCAATTTGCCTAAAGCCAGAATTTAGAAACATGAGATAATACATAATACATGGGTTTACAGAGCTCTGAAACATTTTATGGAATTTACAAGTAATTTCAAGTTTTCCTTCTGGGAGATTCTTTAGGATATAGCTCTTTGGTGTGGTTTTCAATCAACTCACCATTATTATAATCTGGTTATGTACAAATCGTTGTGTGTAGCCCTGGGGAAAAATGCTGTTTTGATATTTAAATCTATACCCTCAAAGAATGATTTATTTCCCTAGATGTAGAAAGCGTTGTTTCTTCAAAACTAAACTTAAGTTCCTTTCCCAATGATTAAAAAGTGCTTCTCATTTATTAGCTGCTTTTTGCACTAGAAACAAATTGCCTCAACATTTTGGCTAAGTCTGCCACAGAGACTGATCTGTGTGTGCAGCTATTTTTTGGTAAACAGTAATTAAACCACATTTACAAACTCATTAGCACAGAAAGGCCACAACACAAACAAGGCAGAAGAGCATGGAATAAGTTATTTGGGAAGCGGGTGTTTGCAATTAAGTCCAGAATTTGTTTCGGTAGGTAACTACAAATACTTTACTAAGTATGAGGGCTGAACTTGAGAAAACCAACCATCTGGATTTGGTTAGACCATGCAACAGAAACCTCAGGGACATATGATAGAATTTCCGTCTTTGGGTGGGGAGGGGAAAGATGGAGAGTGACTGATAATACCTTCTTCTTTCGGAAGACAGGAACTTCTGCTGGTTTGTGTTGAAGGGGATGGGGGCGGGATAACATGGGGAAATGCTACAGTGATTAACAGTCAAGAGAAAAGTAGTCTGGAGACAGAAGTTGCACCTCAGGTCAAATCCTTTCCATTACTCCAATCAGTCATTAAAGCGTTTATTTTATGCCAGGAGAACATGGTGGGAAAAATGCTTTCGTTCAAAGCCTGGCTCTATTGTTTACTAGCTGGTGGGTAATTCACTTAACTTTTTGGCGCACTTCAGTTTTCTCAGATTTGTAAAGTGAGTTCAATAATGCGATAATCAATATCTCATTGATTTGATGTGAGAATTAAATGAGATAGTCCTATATGCGAAGGTCTGGTATTCAGTCAGGACCACACGCTGTGGTAAATGACAAGATCTTATCCTTGCTAGTCCTTCAGACGTTATTCTATCCAAGCTGCACAGCAGCCCTGCGTGACGGGCAGGAAGGCTTTCTGCATTTCACTAGCAGAGAAACGAAAACTCAGAGAGGCTTACAGTCCAGTGGCAAGGGACATGTGATAAATGAAATAAGTGAAATGATAGCTGGAAATGTACCATGGAGAAGAGTAAAGAAGAGAAGGGGGTAGAGGAATGCCGGGGGTGGGTGGACGGGTGATGAGATTTTAAATAAGAAGCCAAGGAAGGCCCCATGGAGAAAGCAACATTTGAAAATGACCCGAGGCAGTGAGGCAGGTAGCCATGGAGAGAGCTGGGAGAAGACTCTTCCAGGAGAGAGAACAGTGAATGAGAAGGGTCTAAACTGGGGTGCACCCGGCACGAGCCAGGATGCAGCTGGAGTGGAGGGCGAGAGGGACTGAAGGAGATGAGACCAGCATGGTCACACGGGGCTGGGTGATGTGGGAACTGGAGGTGACGGTAGGGACGTTGGCTCTCACTCTGAGTGAGACGGAGCCACTGCAGGGTTTTTAGCAGAGAAGTGATAGGAGTGATTTATAGTCCAACGAGATCACCTGGCTGCTGTGTTGAAAGTGAGCTAAAGAGGAAAAGAGCAGAGGCGGGGAGACCAGTAAGGAGGCCCCTGCAATGACACAGGCAATAGGTGAGGGTGGCTGGACCCAGGGTGGCAGCAGCAGAGGACAGGACACAAGGCTGGATCCTAGATACAGCCTGAAGGGAGAGTCAACAGGACTGGTGGGGGGTTCAGATGTAGGGTGTGAAAAAGAGAACAGTGCAGCATAACTCCAGGGTTTGGGCCTGAGAAACTATAAGGATGAAGTTGACATTTACAGAAGTGGGGAAAATGCAGGAGAAGCAGGGCTTCGGGGCTGAGGCAGGGGACGTGGAAACCAGTGCTTAGTTGTGCATGTGTTGATTCTGAGATATCTATTATACGTCAGTTAGAGATGGCAAGCAGATCGTTGAATATATGTTTAAAGTTAGAGGAAGAGGTCCAGGGAGGCAAGATCAACTTTGGAATCATCAGGAGATAGACAGAGTTTATAGCCAAGGACTGATGACAGCACCGAGGAATTCCATGTAGACTGAGGATGGAGCCCTGATCACACTGCCATTTACACTGCAGGAGGTGAGCGGGGCCAGTAAAGGAGAATAGGAAAGAATCAGCAGTAAGGTAGGAGGAAAACATGAATTGGCTAAGACTACACCCTCTTCAGTGTTACGTCCTGCATGGCCAGCTCAACGCTGCACACTGAAAGTGCTCAGTATAGTGGAACAAGTAAGAATTGGCACTCTTGCTTTCCTCTCTGACTCCTGTGGTCTCTTCCCCATCCTGCCTGCCCCTCTGCTCTCTACAAACCACTGGGGCTCGTCTGTGATTCCTTCACTTTTGTTCCATTAGTATGTGATCTTGATTCAGCACCCAAAATTTGTCCCAAATCCATTCCCTCCTCATCATCTCCACTGTCACCACCTCAGTCCAAACTACCATTCCCTTCCTGGTCTTCTACAACACCCTCCTCACTGGAATCTCACTTTTTACTCCTCCTCTCTCTCACTACTCCTTGCCCCAATCTATTCTCCTAAGAGTGATCTCTTTTCAAAGATGGGATCTCGCTCTTCACCCAGGCTGGAGTGCAGTGGTGTGGTCACAGCTCACTGCAGCCTCCAACTCCTGAGCTCAAGCGATCCTCCTGCCTCAGCTTCCAGAGTAGCTGGGGCTAGAGGAGCATGCCACTGCACCTGGCATCAGAGTGACCCTTTAAAAACACGAATTAGACTGTCACTCCTCTGCTTAAATCTCTACAAAGGCTTCCCAACATATTAGAATAAAGTGCAGACTCCCTCTTTGGCCCACTAGGCACTGTGTGGGCTGGCCCCGGGCCATCTCTGACTTAGATCTTGGTCCTCCCTCTGCTCCAGGTACCCTGGCCACCTGGATATCCCATCTTTTACCCCTTAAAGGCCTTAGTGTCAGCCCTGCATTTCCATAAGTGAACACACACCTATTCCATTAAACATCAGCATCCCGTCATTCAGTAGTTTACTCTGAGGAGGCAATGTGAAACTTCCCAGCTTATTTTGGGTCACATCTAGTCTCTTAGAGTTCAAAAAGTAAATCTGGGGTTAATATTGACCACAGATGAAAAAGGAAAAATGCATGAGAAAACACCAAATCACTAACAGAGAATCATAATCAAAAATCCAAAACATGAAGTTAACTTTCCATTTACAAAGAAAAATGAAGGAATAGCAACTAAAAATGACGCCATAGTGAAAGGAATGGCAGCTAGTGAACGACCTTCTGGAAGGCTTGCTCTCCGGTCTGTATTCTTGTGTCGGTGGAGGGTAAGGTCTGCAGCATTGCATTTCTGTGATTCCTCATAAGGTTCCAAGAACTCTGTGACTTAATTCCTCAGAGCCCACAGGGAAAAGTCTGTAATCTACCCTGGACAGCCTGATTAACTTCAGGGGAAAAGTCTCAATGCAAACGGCACTGGAGTCTCCTAAAATGGAATTTACAATATACGAGCAGCTAAAGTCAAGTTTGGCTGCAACAAGGAACACAGAACTCACGGCAGTTCTGGAGAGAGACCAGGTTCACTAAAACATTTGCCTGATTTGGGGCATGTAACCTTGCCCATTAAGAGTTGTTTTGAATTTTTAATCAATGGAATGTCTACATCATGAAAACATAACTATAAAAAGGTTCCTAAAATGTAAGGAAGGAAATTATAAAAGTTACGGATGCACAGGAGTAGGTGTTCACTTACCATGACTTGGACATGAGATATTTTAGCTGCCTGAATTTTACTCGCGGCTAAAATCCCACAGATTCATTTCTAGGTCAGTTGTCTTTGATTTTTACTGGAAAAAAAAGCATGACTAAATAAAAACCTAAAGAGTGCACTGCTTCAGAATTTCCTTTCAATGGAACCAGTGGGAATTTGAAAGGAGGCCACACATACAAACTGACATATTTATATGTAATAGGCATATTAGGAAATAAAACACAGTGGTGCATCAGGGGAAAATTAAAATGTTAAAGAGGGAGAAGTGAAGAGTCATATAACAATCCCACTGGCTTAGTCTTTACCTTGATCAAAGAATATTCTCTCCTCTTGCCTCTGGTAGGATGAGCTGCTCTAAGGAAATGAGACCTACAACCCCATCTGGCTTTGCTGGAATTGTCTGAAAAGTGTTACAAGGGCACTGCTCCCAGCGTGGCCTTCTTCCCAGCCCAGGATGGGCTTGTGGACTCACATCTCCAGCGTGAGGGGTCATAGCCTGGGACCCCTGGCCTCACCCCTGGCTTCCACGCCCCCTGCAGAGAGGTGACCGGGCTTGAGATGAGAACTGAACTGGTACAATCTAGCGATCAGGAGGCTCACTAGAAACAAATTTGCTCTTCCTTTTCCTTTCCCCATGGTGTGAGATAAAGGCCAGGAGATCATCTGGTCTTTCCAGGCGAGTGGGGGTTACAGTCTCCAAAATGTCGGAGTCCTTGCTCTATAGAGCATGCATTTCAGATGGAAAAGGGCCTGGCTTTTTTTTCCCAGGGTTTATGTTCCATAAAAATTAGGTTCAACCACATTACTGTCAATAAAACATATTTCTGATAAGAATCTGAACAGAACCTTATCTAACAACAATCCTCTCCCTGTCTCCTGAATATGGAAATACCATTTTTGGTTTTGCTGATTACCAAAGTAATACATCATTATTGTAAAAAACCTAGGTAATAAAAAGACTTAAAAATGAGAAAGTGAACACCTTCATTCTGATCCAACAGCACTTCATAAAAAAACCCACTACTAACAGTTCTATTTATATATATCCACCTAAACATTTAAATACATATATATGAAACCATATACTCTAACCATAGATGAGATCACTCCATACTATTCTTTAATCGTTTTCACTTAAAAGCATTTTTCTTGAATGTATCTCATTCATCCTTTTAAATTGCTGAATTTTCATTTATTGATGGATTCAACAGACAGTGTTGAGCGCTGACCTTGTGCTGTGCCAAGCATTGAATTAGGTAAGAGATACAATGGTTAATAATGTGAGGCTTACAGCCCTTTTGGTATTCCATCATATGGAATTTATTTAACTAATACCCCTTGACAGACCTTTAGGTTGATTCCGCTTTTCTTTTATTCTCTTGGCATTTACCTTAGTCAAGGTCCCCGATTCCTTAGGTGGAATTTATTGCAAAGAGATTCTTGATGTCATTAACAAGTACAATAATCTCTAGACCCATCCTTGTAAATTCTCCAATATGCCATTTTCCTCTAGGGCTTTTATATCCTAACTATACATTTTGCAAGAGTTTATGCATCTACTAAGATTAGAATTGAATTAGAATTGGAATAAGAATTCCACCCTACTCCCACTGACCTGCTTGAGTTATAGGCACACAACATGCCAGTGTGGCATTTGCCAGTCCAGTGCCCAGGAAGGCATGCTCACCCTGCTCTTTAAAGAAGGCATTATTGAAACCATTAAAATGGCTCTTCTGTTTCAGCCTAAAGAGATATTTCACCTAAACAGCACCCTGAATTCTCTCTTGCTAGATATTCAACTCCCAGTTTTCAAGGCATCTCCTTTCCCAGCGACTTCAAGTGTAGCTAATGGTTAACTCTGCCTCCACCCCCACCCAGGTTGCCAGCAACTGGAGGGGCCCTTACACTGCCTGCTTAAAGTGCCCATGAGGATGTGGACAGAGGCCATACCAAATGGTCACCTTCCGGGCCTACCGACACTACAAAGCTGTCCCCAACAAAGAAACTTGGGAGTGTCTGAAGTCAAGGGCTTCAGATCAAATCCATGTGTCTCCTCGCCATTCAGACCGCCTGGCCTCAGACCCCTGCAGCAGAGCTGCCTGCTGTGGCTGCCTCTCGGGCCAGATGCTGGGCCAGGGATGGCAGCAGTGAGAAGGGAGGGCACCCTGGGGCAGGCTAAGACCCTACCCTGGGGGACTTCCCAGGAATTCTGATTGCAGTAAATGTCTGCTTAATTAAAGGCATTAAATATTGTTTTACTTAAAACACAGAATTATGGCTTTGGGTTCCGATAAAACCATAAAGCAGAACAGTAAATCCTCATGGACAAGGAGGCAAATAGACAAACAGTGGCAATACAAGTCTCATCCCTTAGCTAGGAGCAAGAGGTATAGAGGAGCACAAGTCTCCATTTTTAGATATCCTCTAGGGGGCACAGATGCACTCGCTAAATTGATTCAAGCCCCTCCGTAGAGTCTAAGAATAGTTCATAATTTTTTTATTTATTCAGCAGACATGTGTTTACCATCGACTGTTTCCTGGCTTACAAGGAATATTTCTATAAAAATAATACCCTACATGGGTTAGGGAAATGACAGGAATCTGGAATTCTGGATGCAATTCAGAGCATTTTCAATAATATGTTATCTTCACAATTTCCCTGTAGACTGATGTGAGAGATATTGTACCTTGGTTTTACTCCAAGGATGAGGGGCTTAGGGGAGCTCACTGCCACGACAAATTCAGGCAACTCGTGGTCCCTGGGTGTGGGACCAGAACCACCCTCCCAACCCTCACCCCTTCCGCGTCTCTGGCTGGATCACTTTTGGTGTGTGAATGGCAGTTTCTGTTGGAAGGTACTAGATTATTACTCCCTATCCCGGCCAGCATGGCTAAAAATATTAATGTTTGTTCATCGAACATATGTGCAAGTGAGAAGCCCCACTAACAAGAAGAGACTATGAAGTCACTTCTTTTTTTTAAATGTTTTTTTTTTAATTTCGGAATATCAAGGGGGTACAAATGTTTTAGGTTACATGAATCCTTTTTGTAATGCTTGATTCCTGGCTAGAGGTGTGCCCGTCACCCAAATACTGTTCATAGTACCCACTGGTTGGTTTCTTCCTCTCCCCTCTCCCTCCTCCGCCCGATTGCTTTCCACTGAGGTTTACTTCCCTCTGCACTTGTGTGCTCATAGGTTAGTTCCAATTTAACAAAAGAAGTAACTTCTTTTAGCCTCTTGCCCCTTTCACTTCCTGCAGCAAGGTGTGTGGAAAGAGAATCGGACTTGGTAGCAGAAGAATTGTCATCCTCATACTGTATTAGGCGACCTTTGGAAAGTTCTTTCATGTCTTTTGGTCTCATTTTTCTACAGTAAAATAGGCACAATAACACCTCTCTCTTAGGGCTGTTTGGAAGACTAAATAAGAAAAATGGGGAAAATTCATTTTCCTTAATGAAGAGGGGAAAGCCCAGCATCGTGCTTGGCATCTAGTAGGTGCTCAGCAAACACTAGTAATCTAAATGAGATAAGGGTTCAGTATGGTTGGGTTGTTTACAAAGATGAATCCTCCAGAGTTGGGGACATTCTCCCCCTTGCTTTACGTCCATGAAGAATTAGAAAGAACAAGAGCAAAAAAGTGACACAAGAGAGAAAGAAGGGAAGAGGACCACTGTTGGCCAGCAGCCTGACTCCTCTTCTTGGATCGCTAACCAGATGTGACGGACGTCTGGGTGTGCGCCCAGAAGGACTGCTGGCCCCAGCGGAGGGTTTTCCCTGCATGGTTATCCTTATTCTAACCTGCAATTAAACAAAGAGGTGCCATTATAGAAGCAGCTGATGGAGTGCAGGACACTGCAGTTTTTTGGGCTTTTTTTCCTGGTCTTCTCTCCTGGGGCTGAGTAGGCTGTGGCCGTGTAGTCAGATCCCATGATCCCTGCTTGAGTGTCCCTGGGCCATCACTGCAACCATGAGCCGCCTGGCTGTTGAGGCAGGGAGCTGTGTTGAGCGTCTTTCGCGGGAGGAGCTGTGGGGTTCCAATATGCCAGTGGTGTCCCGGGAGCAGGGAGGGGTTTCTTGGATCACTGCCTCTAGCTGGTCTTCCTGCCTCCGCCCCAGCTCCATCAGATGTGCTCTTCACGCAGCAGCCACTCTCCGGACCTGAGATGCTCTCCTTTCCAACCCAACTGCTCCCACTGTCTAACCATCCTCATCAACCTAACTCATACATATTTACCCCCAAGAGCTTCACTGACGTAAGCCCTCATTCGGGAGACCTTCTCTGACCACCCAGATCGTTATTGGTCCAATCGCATCTTACACTTTTCCTTCTTAGCACTTACCACAATTGGAATTGATTATTTGCATAATTATATGCTTAAGATCTACGTCTCCTGCCAGATGCTAACTTGACTATAGGAGGGATTCTATCATGTTTCATATTGTATCTCTGGCACCTAGCACCACGCCTGGCAGATGCTTAATAAGCATTTTCAATCAGTGACAAATTGACAATTTGTCGTCTTTGATAAGCATCTTCTTCTGCTGTGGCACCATCATCCCACCCCAAGGGTGGGCTTTTTGCTCTTCTGGATAAATGCACACACCTCTTCCTCACTGGACACAGCTTTGTCTGCCCGACCCAGGCCATGCACTCAAGGGACTCCTGCTGCAGGAACGAAGGGATTTCAGACAGAACCGCACCCCATTTCTTCTACTACCAGGCCCACAAATAAACAGAAAAAAATAACATAGTGTTTTCTCAGCCCGTTCTGCATCTCAACACAGAAATATCTGTCCTTACCATGATGTTCCCCAGGCAGAGCCTATAGATTAGACTATTCACACTGTAAGTTTGCTCCACAAGGGCCCAAAGCAGCTAGAATAACACTAATTTTGGATAAAAGAGGAGGTGAAACAACTGTCACAGGTTAGAAATTAGGAGGTGACCAAAAAATCTGTTGAAGGAAGTGAAGAAGAGCAAGAGGAAGGGAAACAAGAGGGAGGAAGGAAAGAAGGGAGGATGAACATTAGGATGAAAGCAGGATAAAAAAAGAGATTGAAGGAAGGGTAGGAAGTAACAGAGATGGAAGAAAATATGATCCAGGCAACAGACAAGATCAGTTAATCATGTCGAGGGGTTACCAACCAGGCAGGACCCAGTAACCCAACCAGAGAGAAAAAAGCATGGAAGGTTATAAGGAGCCAGTCCTCAGGCTAAATAAGGATGTTTCTTAAAGGCAGCTTTGCTCTTACCGCTCTACGAAGCCCCATATGAAACACCTGACAGCATCCCTGGGGAAAGATGGGGCCAGCCCATGAGTCCTGAGAGGGCAGCAGGAAGGTGCTCTACGCTACCCAAAGAAAAATATTCTACTATCTTCTTCTCTCCCCCAGCCTACCCTCCCAGGTTTGCAGGGTTTTTCAGTGCTCACTAGAGTTGCCAGATAAAATGCAAGATACCTAGTTAAATTTTAATTTCAGATAAACAATGGATAATTTTTTAGGATAAGTATGTCCCGAATATAGATGGGCATACTTACACAATTTTTTTTTTTTTAAGATGGGGTCTTGTTATATTGCTTAGGCTGATCTCAAACTCCTGGACTCAAGCCATCCTCTTGCTTCAGCCTCCTGAGTAGCTGGGACTACAAGCGTGAGCCACCGTGCCTGGCTCAGAAAGATTATCTGTTGTTTATCTGAAATTAAAATCTAACGGAGAATCCTGTATTTTTATTTGCTAACTCTAGCAACCCACACAACTCCCAATATCCCCTCCTTCAGATCCCCTTGTGTTCATGGCTGAAAAGGAGCTGTTATTGTATCTGGGAGCCTGAGGATTCCACTGGTGTCAGGATTGTATTTTTCTATGCTGCGGACACTGGAGGTCAATACTACATCTGGGGTTAGGAGTGAGGCTTCTTCTCCTTCCTTCTAGCTCATCTCCCTTGACTCTCATTTCCATCTAATCTTGTTCCAACATCAGGCTTTTTGTAATAAAGGGTCTGATTCAATTTTTTGATGTTTGACTGCCGACAGCTTTTAAGCATCACTTGTCCCTCTTCCCTGTGTGCCCCACATCTTGGCTGATAAGAAAAGGTCCTCCCTCCTTAGTACCAGTGGGATATTCGAACCAGGCAAGCCTTTGTTCATATGTGGGATCCCTTATCCCTACCCACAGTAAAAGCCCCAAGCAGTCTCCTTCCTACTTTTCTCAAGCCATTTTCAGACTAGCTTGGGAAGAATGCCCTGCTCTCCCCAGAAGACCTCATTATGTAAGTAGTAAACCTGTTCATACCCTCTTGAGATGTGTGTGTAGCATCTTTAGTCTTGATATCTGAACCAAATTTTGGGGGTTTTTTTGTTTGTTTTTTTTGAGACAGAGTTTCACTCTGTTGCCCAGGCTAGAGTGCCGTGGCGTCAGCCTAGCTCACAGCAACCTCAAACTCCTGGGCTCAGGCGACTGAACCAAATTTTTGGATAGTGGTCCATCCTATTTCTAAAGGGTGGTCACAACATCTCTCAATGTCCTTCTCTAGTTTATTTATGTCTCAGCAACCAAACTGCAGGGTCAGGAAAGGAAGGGAATTCCTGTTTATGTTCCTACTACATACCAGTCATAGTGGTAGAAGAATATTTACGTGCCCTCTTTATAGAGCAGGAGTGGAGACGACCTGACTACACCTGATGGTGTTTCCACTTCATCCTGGGGCTCAGAGTGATGGCCCAAAGGCACAGAGTTAAACCTGGTCATGTCCAACAAACAGACCAATTCCCAGACCCAGACCAATTCCCAGACCCAGTGGAGAGAGGAAGTGGTGGTTATAGCTCAGAGTTGAGGGAATAAAGAGACCCCAAAGAGATGAGACTCTCTGGGGTTTTCAAGGCCCATCAACACTAAACAGATCAAACCAAGTGGGGTTTGGGCAGAATCAGAGCAGGTTCAGAGAAGTCCCGTGGTGAATGGCTATCCAGCTCTCGAGAGGTCTTAGTGCTGTTGAGCACGACTTGTAACCAATTCCCAGGGTCTAGCTGGACAAGAATGGTATTTTCAGAACAAACTGGATACCACTGCATAACAAATATAGGACATCAACTGACTGAGTGAATCAATTCTTCCTTCCTAGGTAAAGAAATGATTCTCAGTTGTTTTATTGTTGTTTTTAAAATCAGCTTTTCATAAGAATGTAAGAGAATTGAGAAAGAAAAATAAACTGATAAAAATCCAAAAACCAAACTTTCACCTGTCATAAGAAAAAAAATATAGCCATAAGGAAATCCTTGTCTCTCAACTTTATTTCCTGTTACTGTTACCATTTCTTAATCCAAGCCTTTTCTGTATCTCCGACCTGAACTCACAAATATTAACTGTTCAGTCTCTCTGATCATGTCATATTCTTTCTCAAAAATCTTCCATGTTTCCTTACTGATGACAGATTAAAGGCCAAACCCATAGCCTAGGACTCAGGGCCTTGCAAGGCCAGAACCCAATCTGATCAGAATCACCAAAATCCTCACTCTACCTTGATCTTGACAGATGCTTTCATTGCCATTCCCATCCTCAGAATGGTCAGGTGAGGGAAGCTCATGAGAGAATAAACAAAAACTCCTTGTAAACATTGAAGTGTTTCCCAATAGTTGATATTAAAATTATGACTCCTTCCTTCTCTCCCTGTTGAAAACCAACTGAGTGATCAGGTGGAGGTTATTTCTTCCTCCATTCAGGTGTCTGTCCTCTTCTGAGGGAGTATTAAGTATGCCTGCAGAGTTGCGTTGGTGCTTTTATCTATAATGCCAAGAAAGATGCCGGCACGTGGTAGATGCTCAAGAAACAATGGCTCCATTCTGTTGCACCTGTTTCCTATTGACCATAGATGGTGTTACGTGGCTTACATCCCTTTTAAGAATTCCATGAGCAGAGGGCAGCTAGAATACTAATAAATATTGGTGCTAGCTGAATAGCAAGGTAGCTGGCAAATATTCCTGGCAATCATTCAGTTGGTAATAACTAAAGATCATTCTTTCCCAAACCTACTGTCTATGGACTTCTCTTCAATGGGTTTTCCTTCTACTACGACTGTCTGGGAAACTGAGATTTTTCTCTGCCTAAGGCCAAAGTTTATTAGGAATGTTATTGGTATTGACTTTCTCCTTATGTTTTGTTTTCCCTAGGAAACTGAGTAGTCTCAGAAAAAAAAAAATTTTTTTTTTTTGGTGGTCGTATAGTCACTGTAAAGCTGGCTAAGGATAAGAAAAATCCCCCAGCACACCAACAAATACATTGGGGTTGACTGCTTACACAGGGGAGGTGACAAAGCACGATGGCTAAGCACAGGGATGTTGGAATCAGAGGACCTTAGGTTCCAATCCTGGCTTCCAGACTTAGAGTTGCGTGACCCTTAGGAACTTACGCTTCTCTGCATCAGTTTCCTCAACTGCAAGTGGGGGTTTTGTGTGATCAAGTGAGACAATGCGAGAGAACCTGGCAAAGTAAGCACCTGAGTATCTTCACCACCATCATTTTCATCATCACCATCATCATTCTTGCCTCTCTGCCGGCACATCCTTCTATTACACTTCCAAGTTCTCTCTTTCCACTTCAGTTTCACTGGTCTCCTTCTTCAAACATGCCTGCCATGTTCCCTCTTTAGGGCCTTGAATATGCATGCTGTTCCCTCTGCCTCAGATTCCCCCACCACCATATCCTCGTGGCTTGAGTGGCACCCCCATACATCTTCATAGCTCGGATGCCTCCCCTCATACCCTCACGGCTCAAATCCGCTCCCGTGTCCTCACGACTCACTCCTCACCTCCTGTGGGTAGACTCCAGGTAGGCGCCAATGCTACCTTCTCAGTGGCAGCCTCCTGCACACCCTAGTTAAAATTGTAACTCCTGATCCTTCCCCTCTATTTTATTGATTGCCCTGACACTTACAGCTTCTAATATACTACCCATTTTATTTTGTTTAGTGTCTATCTTTCCCCATTAGAATGGAGTTTTCATGGGATCACTGATTTCGGTCAGTTTGGGTTCTGCTTTAACACCAGTACCTATTATAGAAGAAGGCCTAGCACATAGTATTTGCTCCATAAAAATCTTTTGCCAGAATGAAGGAATTATTAAAATCCAACTTGGTCTCAATTCTAATTTGACCTGTTTTCCCTCTGCTCCTCATCTCACCATACAGATTATAAAAGTTTTAAACAGAGAACACTGGTGTAGAATCATGCATAGCATCTCTTTCAAACCCACTCCCCCTTACTACTAATATCTTCTGAACCCAAAGTGCGTGCAGGCACTAGACCAGCTGCCCAGTGCACAGACTGAAATAAAACACAGTCCGTTCTCGTATGAGGTCACAGGACTTTCACATATACTGTTTCAGCGGATCCTTGAAATACCATGAGAAAGGAAGGGGCAAAGTGAATTACCTCAATAGTAACAAAACGAAGGTCTTGGTGAGGATTTAAGGGTTTGCCCAATGTTAGATACGTAGCTGATAGGTTTCAAGGGTGGAGTAGAACACAGGTCTTACATTCACGGCACCTCATGGCGGCAAACAGAGCAGACACTCAGGGAGGATGGTGCCCGGTGTTTGAAGATGTGTGTATGTTTGTGTGCTTAAGGAAAAGCTTTCCTGTTTAGCTGTTTACTCTCTGGTTACTATTTCCATTTCTTATTAAGAGAAAATGAAAATGGAAGCTTAATCTGAAGAGCGAAAAGGTGAAAATATATCCACAAAGTGATCAAAATATAAGAAAAAAACCCATAAAGCAAGCAAACAAACAAAACCCAACAAAGGCTTCCCAGCCTCTCTATAAGACAAGTTCTGTGTGCCACTAGGCAAACCACCTCCTTTTTTAGGCTGTTTGTGTGTGTCTGGGTGGGCTCACTCACATGTTACCCTGCACACCCACTCACCACCCTTTCCAGCAGGAACCACCTAAGACCTTTCCTGCCCATCCTAAATTCTAATAAGAGTGGATCACTTCTATTGAACTACCTTTATTTTCTTTAGTCCTTACATTACAGCAGATAATGTAAAAACAAATACTGTAGAATCAGTATTAAAAATAAGTGATCCCAAAGTATTCTAAAGTTGTTCAAAAAAGCTTGTCGTGTTTTCCTGGGTGTCACTCCTGGGGCTAGAGTCAGCTGAAGCAGTATCAGGTAGCACTCACCCCCTGCTAACCTGGCCAGGACAAGCAGCGGTGGCACCCGGCATTCTGCATCCCTGGGCACATACACAGTAACCCTCTTAGCACGCCCGTGCTGCTGAGCCACAAAATGTAGTAACTTCACTGAAAGAAAAAGAAAATTACATTCTGCCTTTTTCTGAATAATGTGACTTCTGGTCTCATCTATTTCATCTTGCAATATGTAAGGGCTTATTAGCACACATAACTTAGTATTAATAGTTATGATGTCAGCAAACACAGCCCATGTGGAGCTACAGCGATGACCTAAGGACAGGAGACTTTAGAGCTATGCATTCATCATGTATAACCAGCAAACAGCTTAAATTTATGAAGCAGATACACGGAGGACACTAAGAAGCACAAATATAATCAGATAATAAATGGCTGGAACTGATAACCTAAATCTTGCTCATTGATGATAGATCTAAAGGTTCAAATATGCTTACTCCTACAGTCAAATGAGGCTTTATGAATAGGATTAGCACAAAAATGATTAAAGTAAAAAAAAAAGAAATCTGAAATTCATCCAAACAATTTTATTGAAGGAGAAAGCAATAAAGGAAGGGTGTTATATTATGTGTACTTATTCCATTTGAGTAACAGTGAAGATAAGTTTGCCAGTACTTCTCTTCTCCCTTCATCAGTGAATTATGATGAGCCACAATGTATAAAATGATGCGGAGCATTATTCCAGTCCTCTGAGTCGATTGCTTGTTTCTTTGATAGTAGCATTTTCCATTATAGGAAAATTATGCAAAAATGAAATTTGATTATATTCATAGAGAAAGTGATGATAAAAGAACATGGAAGCACAGTAAAATACTAGAATTAACACATGTTAGTGATCTAAACTGAGTTGAATTCATTTTTATTTTAAAGCAAAAAACAAAAATTTTAGAACCTGCATTTTAACAGTGGCAATGTGTATAGGTTGATAACGTGATCCTCATTTCTTTCCACATTAAATTATAAGGATTTAAAATATGTATTAAAGGGCATATTTTAAAATGTTTACCACCAATATGTCAAATAATAGGATTGAAAAATTAGAATGAACACTATTCCTAGAATAAAACTGAGCTCTGCACTATAGTACATGGGAGAAGCTTAGAGTAATGTCTTTACTCAAGGAGATCCCATCTCCCTTTGAATTATTTCATATAAGTTTCCTGAAAACTCATTGTGTGCCTGGATATTACAGTAGATTCAAATAATTATATGGGATGTAATCGCAGAGGAGACTGGTTGGCAGTAGACCAGATGGACGACTGCATCACACAAAAGTTACAGTGTCTATACTGCCAGAGCATACTCTAGTTAAGACAATAACACACTCACTACACATGAGGCACTCTACAATGAAGGTGGGCGTTCTCTTCACTACAAGACTGGGGTAAGGAGCAATTAGAATGGTTGGGTTTTGCCTATAACCTATCAAGAAAGGCAAAGGTGGTTTATGGTCAGGGAGGTTGTTGACAGGTGAAGTACAAAGAGAAAGTGACGCTCTCCTCTTGAACCTTCCCTGCCTTGATTCCTTACACCCCTTCAAATAACACTGGGTTGTGAGTGGCAGTACAAATTCTGAGGCTGTTTTCGTTAGTCACAGATGCTAGAAAAAATAGGGCAATAATAAACCAATCTCTTCACGGATTTAGGAGGACAGATTATATCAGAATCAAATTATAAAGATGCCCTGAGGATGAGCACGTGGTAAAGTTCTGGATATAGCATCTCATGACCAAGTTTTGTGTGAAATCTGCGCCTAACTTCTTGGTTGGGAACCACAAATGGGGCCAACACTGATTCCATCAGACAATTGAGTGACAACAGTAAATGCAAAAGGATCCCTTAGGGCCAAAGCGTTGGACGGGAAATCACAGAGGTGGTTGGAAATGTGTCCTCATTTAACCCCTAAGAGAAGCTAGAAAAATACTGAAAGACGAAGAGCACAGGGCCTTTACTTGGAGGAAGTGCCCGTGTGACTTTGGAAGGAAGGGAAGACAGATGGCAGCTCGGTCCCCAGGCCATGACTCCACCTACGAGTGTCACTGTATCCTGCCCTCAGCTCCCACCATCCCTGGCATTCGGGGTCCTTCCCGAGGACTGCAGTCCAGCCCCCCTATGCCGCAGGGCTCACCCACGGGAGGCAGGGCAGTCGGGAGAACGGATGGTCTGTGTGAACCTAGACTGGCATCCCAGCTCTGCCCTTCCAGCAGAACATCCTTGGCCTTCACCTCTTCTCAAAGCAAACAAATTTTTAGCTTCTTGAAACCAGAGCATTTTAAACATCTCTATTTCCGAAGAGAACCATGGCTTTACATTTGCATAATTCAAAGGGTGGTTTTCATAGTCAAAGAAATAGCCCCAAAGTAATTGATAAGTCTCTATCTCTAGCAAAACAAATAGTGCTGGCAGATCTCTAAATGACTTTTCATTTTCTGTTTAAAGCTTCTCCCTATCAAAGTTCTAAAATCATAAAATCTGAGTTTTAGGCTGGGCAGGGATTGTTCCACTATTCGTTTATCTGCCGAATATCTTCATTGTCAAGGTTAAGCTCAGTAGGGAAACTGCCTGTGAGAATTTCTGCTAACCATATGTCCCCACAGCGGTGGCAGGAAGCAGTTGCAGGCAGCAGGCAGTTACAGCAGCACTTCTTGGCCTTTTATACCTCAAAACGCACAGAGAAAATGACACTATTTTCTGCAGCCCCCTGGGGTAGGTGGATGAGGATGCTGAAGCCAGGCACTTCTGCTGCTTAGAAGGCCAAGGGATTGGTTGAGACCACCCCATTCACAGCTCACCAGGGGCCTCACACCCAGGATGGGAAGTCTTGACTCAAATGACCAAAACAAAATTTGGTAACTGTATGGTGAGAAAACCTGCTGATGCCTTTGTTAAAGCAGCAGCTTTGAAGCAGAAATCTTCGGATCTTCACCTTCATCAGGCATTTTCGGAGTGAAAAAAATGTCAGTTTCATTTAGAATGCCCTTAAGAAAGCAGTAAGAATTAAAATTTTATGAACTCTCAAAAAATTTAGTGATTGTAGGGAAGAGAAAATCTCACACATCTATGATGCATGCCCCACCATTGATTCCGAATAACTCAGCTGCTTTTCCTTAGATGACAGAGCCACTTCACCACCGTTGCCTGCATCTCTCGTTGGGTAAAGTGAGAGTACACACAAACCCAGACTTGGGCTCCCAGTCGTCATGCTCTGGTGAGCAGCAGTTTCGATAATGTGGAAACCGGCTTTGAAATGTGGTGACTGAGACTGAGGTGAAGAAAATCAGTCAACAGAGTATTTTCTTTTCATCTCGCAGCCTCCTGCAGACTGTGTCAGGTATTCTTTGAAGATACAAAATCAGACCTACTGAAACCAAGGAATACAGCAGAGCAGTCTTTCTGAGCATCGTGGAGTGGCTGGAGTTCATTAGAAACGTTTATAGACAGGACTCAGTTAAAGTAATTCTTTTCTGGAGGGAAGACTTAATTACAAAGTGATATCACAATGCAGGGAGCAGGCCCTGCTTCCATACGTCCGTTTCTTTCCTTGCTATTTGGCACTAGCGCAATCACCTGCTACGGCAGCGGTCCCCAAGCTTTTTGGCACCAGGGACCGGTTTCATGGAAGGCAATTTTTCCACGAGCGGTTTCTGGGTGATTCAAGTGCATTACATTTATTGTGCAGTCAAACCTCTCTGCTAATGAGAATCTGTATTTGCAGCCACTCTCCAGCACTGGCATCACCGCCTCAGCTCCACTTCAGATCATCAGGCATCAGATTCTGATAAAGAGCTCGCAACCTAGATGCCTCGCATGCACAGTTTACAGCGGGGTTTGCGCTCTTGGGAGACTCTAATGCCGCTGCTGATCTGACAGGAGGTGGAGCTTATGCTGCGATGTGAGCGATGGGGAGCGGCTGTGAATACAGGTGAAGCTCGGCTGGCTGGCCCCGCCTCACCTTCTGCTGTGCGGCCCAGTTCCTAACAGGCCCGGGTTGCGGACCACAGTGCTACACAGTAAGTCTCTAATTCATCCAAGGGCCTCTTGGGGTCCCCAGGCCTAATGATCACCACCACTTCATTACTGGTCACCTGCCTGGCAATGTGCTAAATGTTTTCTGCACATTATCTCATTTAATCCCTGTAACAACCCTATGAAGGCAGTATAACCGCATTTCACAGATGAGGGCACTGAGGTTTAGGGAGATTAAGTAATTTCTCCAAGATCAGGCAGATAGTAAATGGCGGAGCCTCATTTGAATCCGGGCACACCAGTCTCCATGTCCCTGCGTGTATCCTTATGCAACACTGTATCACATTTAAAGAAAGGCAGCTCGGAACAAAGAACAACCTCCACTTGCATCATACTGCAGGGTTTTACAAAGCACTTCCACATCCACTGTCTTATTTAATACTCCACAATAACACTGTGAACTAGTTATTATTATCTCCCATGGTACAGACGAAAAAGTGGAGGCTTGGAGAGAGAAAACCATTGAGCCAAAATTCAGGCCCTCAGTGAAAAGATGAAATTAGGAATACTAAAACACAGTGCAATGAAGGTGCACGATGGTAAGAAATGATCATGGGCTTTGAGGTCAAAGATCTGGATTTGAATTCCTGTTCTGTCACTTACTAGTTAGGTGACTGTGGGCAAGTCATTCAACCTGTTGAGACTCCGTTTTACATGTGTAAAGTGGGCAGAATAATAATAATTCATAAGATATGGATCAAATGAGGTACTGTATGTGACAGTGTTATGTAAATTATCCAGTGCAATACACATACTAATGATAGCAACAGCAAAATAATAAAAATTGTGACACATACATGTTAGAGCTATCATTTCACGTTCATTTCAGCCTCTGCAGTCTGCAAACATAGGAAGAGACTTCAGGCAGATCTTCAAACAGCTCATACTGATTCAGATTCTTGTGATGAGATCTAAAATTCAGGTCTTCAAATGAAGAACATGGTATTTTTCCTGAATGTTTGCTAGATGGGCTTCCTTGTCCTCTTTCTATCACTAAAACCAATACCCCAAGTTGTCATCGCCAGGCACCTCTTAAATGCAATTTTTATATTACATTACATTTACATTTTTAATATAATTTTTAATTAGATAAATCTTTGAACAGTAATAATGATGACCATATGATTAGCTAAGGATTCATTTCTTGCTTGATCTTTCATAAAACTTTGGCAAAAAGATGCCAAATCCGAGAAGCCATGACACCCTGATGGAATTCCAACCTGGTTCTAGAATGTTCCCCTCATCCCTGTGGTGTCAGGGGAAAGAAGATCTGATTAAAGACAATGGGTATGTGCTCAGGAACAGATACGACCCAGTCTCAATTAGGTCAACGCCAATACCGCACTCAAAGCAGCAAACTCTACCATATCCAGTTAAAGTGGTTCCAACACGAAACCCAGTCTAGACACCTCTGCTTTTGAAGTCACCTAGGACAGACTATTGGACACTCATCCGGCAGCTTTTTTCCTGTCCCACACCTGCAGAGCCCTGAGGTGGTTCTGATGTCTTCACCTTGTCCCCGCCGTGACGCAGGCGAGTTCTCACTGGTCAAAGCCAATGACGGTGGTTGCATCCCCTTGCCAGGAACTGGTTTTGGGAAGGCCGATGAGTCACAAAAGGATGACTGCTAGAAGCCTTCAGGGAAAGTTTTCCTTGCTAATAAGATGGGACACAAGGAAGAGAAACAGCCTTCTTTCGCAGTTTGACGTGATGGCTGAAACTGCTGTGGTCATCTTGTGACCACAAAGCCTTAGGATGAAGTGACCCTGAGGACATGAGAAAAGAGACATGGGGAAATCATGATCATACTATTGAGCCACCAACTGGGCCTTTCCCCATAACTTTCAGAAGTGTGAGATAATAAATTTTCCCCGTGGCTAGCCAAGGTTGGAGTTTTTGAGACTCGAGCCCGGGAGCATCCCAGCTAGGACACCGTAGAAACAACCCCAGTTACACATCCCAGCAAATCGCCTCCTCCAGGGCTCCCTTTTCATGCTGAGCTTGAGGATCAACGATTACTATACACTAATAACCGTATCAGAAAAGCTCTGATTTGAATGAATTGCCACCACTGACTAGGACTTCCTCCTCTAATGGAATGAGATAGATTCCTTTCAGAAAACACTCCGAAGCCTTGGCCACCTTCCTATTTGTGTGTCCTCGTGGATATTAAAAAGTGAAGAAAAACAGATTTATAAAAATCGTGATTTACTCTAAGTATTTATGTTTAGCAAATTTATGCATTTATAACATGTAAAAATTCAGTGCACTATAATTATAATATTCACAAGAAAATTGTAGGCTCACAAAGAATATTAATTCACAGTGCACCACGGGTGCTGAAGTCCAGGGACTCAAGTTGGAGCGGCTTGACAGCCAGCCCACTCACCATCTTGTCAATGTAACTCTATGAGTTGACATGTAAACGCAGCGGCGAGAGTGACAAAAGTCTGGACGTGTGGTCCAGGTTATAAAAAAACCAAACACCTTTCCCCACTTGCCTCCCACTCTGCCCACGGTGAGCTCTGGTTGGCCGCTGTGATTCTCTGTGACTGACCACATTCCTGTGAAGCACTCCCTACGAACCAGGGCTGCACACGCTAACTCACCGAGTCCTCACAACAGCCCTCTGAAGTGGTTCTACCATCATCCCCGTTTCACAGATGAAGAAACTGAAGCACCCAGAGGTTAAGCGAACTATCGAAGATCACACAGATAATAAGTGGTGGAGTCAGGGATAAAATGCAGGGGCATACCCCCAGAACCCTTGTTCTCAACCAGCATATCATGCAGTCTCTGTGCCAACACACCCCGTAACACCATGGAGATCGAGAGAAGCAGTCCTGGAGGACAGACTTGGTTAGATGCTCTGAAGGCCGGGCAGTGTGTGAGATTCGTTGGTACTACAGGATAATCGTTGTGTAACATGGGCGTGGTCTCTTTTGCTCCTTACCCTGAAGTGAGTGCACACATATGTGTGTGTGCATGTGTGAGTTTCCCATATGCCGGGAGTCAATGTAATCGTGCAGCAGTGTCTTGTTAGTTACATGGGTTTAACTCCATGTGCTTTTAAAAATCCCTTCGGTAAAACTTTCTGAAGCCACTGCTTTGCTTCCCAACACTTATTCCTAACCAGGCTTGACTGTAGATTAGAAAGAAACCCTTAAAATAATCACATTATCCTGAAATAAGTCCATTCTTTTTTTTTTTTTTAAAACAATTACATTATAATCATTTCAATTGTTTCTAAATTAAGGCTTAGAAGTGGCTCTGCAGAACGGATGGCCTCCATGGTTGGTCAGTAGTGCTTCCCCAAAGAACCAAAAATTATTACTGGAACTGACCTGTCACAGAATTTCCATCCCACTCTCTGAACAGGATTAGAAAGAGGACTGACTGAAGTGGCTATCCTGGGGCCATATGGAGCTCTCTCTGGAACCAAGTCTGACAAAAGGACGATTATGGAATAGCTGTTCAATCACAGGCCATGATGTCCAACAGCTCCGGGTGAGAACCCTGCTCTCCCACTAAGCATATAAGACAGGCTAGATATTTATACTCTCGGACCCTCAGTATTCTCCCCTGCAACGCAGGGATAATAATGAGAGCATGGCACATATGGTTGTTATGGAGAAACATACATAAAGAAAGCCCCTATCCTGGTGCCTGTACACATACAGAGGAAGGAGGAAAGCTTTGTCCTTCCCTCTGCCTTTATTCAGGTCACTCCCCAAGAGGCACTGCTATCACTGGGTGAGTCTCCAGGCCACTATTTGCCAGATGCAAAGATTATAGGTTGTTAAAGTCAAATACATTCCCTCTGCGTCTTGCTTTCACCTGGCTCAAGAGGTAAGCAGACATCTCTGGCATCTTCTCCTTCATCACTTCTCCTCCCACATGGCTCACAGCTGGACCATGAGAACATGGGGATTTAACTGAAAGGGTGAAGAGGCCTCACCTGGGCCTGGAGTCCAAACCATCCACTCCAACCTGATCATCGGAAAGGCCCACCCTGGTTGTCCAACTAGTGATATAAGGTACTTTGGTTTCCAAGGTCTGTATATTTATAGCTCCCAGAGAAACCCCAAGGACAGAAGAAGCGATTGGTAGAGCAGAACTTGGATATTTCCAGGTCTCTGGCTATAATATCACTAACTCTACCACACATAAAATGTCAGCAGGCACATACCAAAAGAAGCATCACTGTCCTAAACAAAGGGTTCACTCAAACCCCCAAGTGGCTTCAATTCTAGAGACAGGGACACTTTCATTCTCCTTTTAAAAATTCTCTTTTCTCCTTGCAATAGCAACAGACTACACTTGGGCTGGAGCTTTCTATCAGATCCTCTGAAGTCCTTTCTGTCTTGGAGTGTTGGGTGGGAAGTTAGCAACCCCCACCCTCATCTTCTGCCAGGCAATGAGGCAGGGCTGCCTACTCGGAAGGGTGTTTGCTCTTGGCCCTGAGAAATACAAACTGCAAAGAGGTCGCCATGTGATGACCTGCCTTCTGCACAGTGGCTTCACTTTTTCAGCAAGAAAATCATGTTACTGGGCCCCCCCACTGAAGAAATGTCAATGTCCCCTATGTAATCCTCTCCCTTAACTAACTACCTGACCTTTTGAGTTGTTTCCCAGAAATGGTGGATTTTCTGCAAGACAAAGGAGCTGAGATTCTGAAGGCCCCTGGGCAGACTTCCTGACAACTCACCATCCCTCACAACTTGCCTGCAATGCAGCATGACCTGCCCCAATGCCTTAGACACCGTGACCTGCCCCAAGGCACGTGGCCCTTCCTTTAAAAGTGCACGATCTCCCTTAGTCAAAGTGACAGATTTGAGGCAGCTTCTCCCCCTTTCCCTGTAAGACATCTGTTGTGTTTAAAATTCCTTTCTTCCTTGGCAGTCCTTATTGTCTTAATTATTGGATCTTTGTGTGATGAGCAGCTGGACCTAGACCAGTTTCAACAATTGCAGTTTTCTAAGGGTACATAACCTAAAAGATTTTAGGTACCATAACACCTAGCATCCCCCTTTTCATCAGAAAGAGATCCAAATGTAGAAATGACCAGAGTGTCATCACGTTTGTTCTCATGCTCTATTAAAAACCACACATAGCCAAAAGATGAAAACAATCCAAATGTTTATCAATAGATGAGTGGATAAACAAAATGTGGTATAGAAATACAATGGAATATTATTCGGCCTTAAAAAGGAATGAAGTTCTGACACATGCTACAACATGGACAAAGTTTGACAATATTATGTCACACGGAAGAAGCCAGACACAGAAGGACAAATATTGCATGATTCCACTTACATGAGGTACCCAGAATGGGCAAATTCTTAGAAACGCAAAGTAGAATAGAGTCATCAAGGGCCGGGGAAAAAGAGATGAATGGGGAGTTAGCATTTCATGGATACATAGTAAAGAAGCTCAGGGAATTTCACCCCAAACATGAGTCCTTGGTATAAAGAGTACTTTGAATTAAAGGCCCTTATAGATCAACAGGCATTGGGAGGGACTTTCCTTCTATCTTCATAAAAACCAGATGGACCCATGAAGAAGAGCAATTGTCTTTCCTTCCCCTCTCTGTTATCTAATATATTGCAGGAAAGAAGATCAAGAATGCAAATAGAACTGGCCCAACCCATTTTAAAGATAATACCTGTCTCTCAGGTTAATTTAATTTCCAAAGAGAATCATTTACAAGTCAATCTGTTTCTCCCGTATCCATTCATTCTCCCTAATAACAACGTATTGCCACTCAACTGAACTACCTATATTCCTCATCTCCCCCTCCCCTCTAAAATGAGGATATATAAACTTCTGGACCCCATTGGGATATTGAGTAATCACTCTGTGATTCTCCCTCTGTGCACAGTAAATAAATTTGTAATCTCTTTCTCTTATTAATCCACTTTATTGTGAATTGATCTTTCAGTGAACTTTCTGGGGGCGAAGGGAAAGTTTTCCTCATCTCCTCCAGAATAATTTGTTTGGGATTATGAAAAAGTTCTGGAAATGGACAGTGGTGGTGGTTATAAAACATTGTGAATGCACTTAATGCCACTGAATTATATACCTAAGAATGGTTAAAATGGTAAATTTTATGTTATGTATATTTTACTAAGAAAAAAAGGAAGGAAAGAAAGTGGGGGAGAGAGGGAGAAAGAGAGAGCAAGACAGCAAGAAAGGAAGGAAGGAAGGGAGGAAGGAAGGAAGGAAGGAAGGAAGGAAGGAAGGAAGGAAGGAAGGAAGAGAGAAACGAACTAACCACCCAGCTGTCTAGGGGGTAATCGCTCCGTGAAGAGGCGGGTCCAGAATTCTACCCCAACTTCCTGGCAGCCACTGGCAGCTACATGTCACTGGGGCAGAACTTTCCTTAGTGGCTGAGAAAAGATCAAAGCCAAAGGAAACAATGCCCTTCACCAGACCTGGCAAAGGGCACTTATTAAAGCAGTCCCACTGAAACAATAATGGACCCCCTGATTGTTGCTGTTCCTTCCGGAGACAGCATGCCCCAGAGGTGGGAGGATCAGACAGGACTCAGCTTTCAAAGGCCGCCTGGGCCCTTTGACCCGATAGTAACCAAATAATCCTGTTGTATTATTCAGCACATGATTTATAACCATGAATATTATTTATTTCCACATTAGAAATCTAAGTTCACTAGACATTTCTGGAAAAAAGATGATTTGCCCCAAACAATGGCATTTTTTTTGCTACCGTAAATATAAAACTTAATTCTTTCATTTCTGCTCATTAAAGATAAAAAAGTTTCTTTTCATTGCGTCATTATAAGCAGATTTGTTCCTAAATGTTTTCTAGAAGATGTTCATTTTCTTTGTCTTCTAAATAATCCCTAACAATACAAGAAACAGTAAAAAATATATAATTCTTTCATCCACAAAAAAAAAAAATGCAACTGCCAGCTATAATTCAGTGGAGTTGAATAGAAACAGCATAATTTATATCTGCTTCTTTATTCCCAATAACGACTGTAAAAATAACTAAAATACTCTAGAGGTTGTAGTCATGGAGACACCACTACCTCTAAAATGTAAAATGCAATTTGTTGAGGAATGTCTAAGCAGACAGAGTCAGAACTAATAGAGACAAGCAAACCTGATCAAGATTTTTGAATTCTAGTTTCTTTTTTCAATTTGGATTCATCCGTAACAACTTAGTGCCCTGAAGTAATCACAGCAAAGAGTGTTTTCCCAACCCGGCAAATTTTAAAAGAATTTTAAAAGAAGCTCAGACAAGTTAGAAGGCAAAAAAGACAATCCATGTGTCAGAAAGTCAGAAGTAGGAGTCACATAATAAGAGATTACCCAGAGCTCTTTCATCCTGAAATTGAGTTTTCTTATACTTTATTTTAACCAAGGAAAGCGTTTTGACTAGATTACAGCTCTTACGGACCCTCAGGTGGAGAAGAAAAGCAGATGTGATCAGTAAGATTCAGCTTCCTCTCTGCAGGAGCTAGCAATCTACTTCATAGAGATATAATTTGGGCTACAAATGTGACAATGTGTGTAATTTGAAATATTCTAGTCACCACATTAAAAATTAAACAGAAATAGATGAATTAATTTTTATAATATATTGTATTTAACCAAAATGTATCCAAAACATTATCATTTCAATATGTAACAATTTTAAAAAATCATTAATGAAATATTTCACAATCCTTCTTTTTTTGTTATTGTTCTAAATCTTTCAGATTCAGAGTATATTTTATATTTCCAACCCATCTCAATTTGGGATAGCCACATTTCAGGTGCCCAATAGCCACATGTGGTCAATGTTACCATATTGGACAGAGAAGATAGTGGGAGGCACAGAAAACACACAAATAATTCAAATGCATGACTGTCTCTCATCAGGGCTATGAGACATAAATAAAACATCTCGGGCATCTTCAAAGAGGTGGATGGTGGCAATTGAGAAGAGTCTTAAGAGTATTTAAGATAGGAAATGGTACAATCAGACTTGCACTGTATAAACAGCTGAGTGGAAGCCAAAGGGAATATCAAACGGGCAGGACAAGGATAGAGAGAAGGAATCAAGAGTCTAGGCAGGAGATGTTGAGAACCTGAACAAAGGCCAGGGTGGATTTAAGAAATATTTTAGAAGTAGAATTAGTAGAACATAGTGACTGGGAATGGAGAGACGTACATAAGACACTGCTGGTGGTCATCTACAACCTTTTCTTTTCACCTCCCTATTAACAGAAACCTGGTTTCGTTCAAGTGTTCTACACCTCTGCAATACCATGTCTTTGGGGAAGATGAAAGGATCCTCAGCCCCAGGAGGGTAGATCTTGGTTAGCCTAAGGCAGTTACAGGGACTTTACCTTAGGCCAGGTGACTGGCTTAGGAAGGCACTTGGTATCCAATTTTGGCCAATCACACTTACAAGTAAGTTTACAAGCATGGGAGTGGAGTTCTGAGAAGGGCTTCTTAGATGTTAAGAAAGGGCACAAGGAAGAGATAGTCTCTTTCTGCCACTAGTGTGTAGTGTGGTAAAGATGCAATGCCTGGAATTGCTGCAGCCAATGGATCACTCGGAAGTGAAGCAGCGAACAACTGAGATTAGCAGCGTGGAAATATGGACACTTGATGACATCATTAAGCCATGGAATTAACCAATCCTGGAAACACTCCACCTCTGTACTCCTTGTTCTGTGAGATTATGTATGTATGTATTATTTAAGATATTTTAGGTTATCTCTTATTTGCAGCTGACAACATCCTAACAGATAGGAAAAGGGAAGGCTCTAAACAATGTCCCAACCACTGGGAATAACCATAAGGTCTTTCCTTTGTGCAGCATGTCATAGCATGTGAAGCACTTTCACCTAGTGTCCTCATAGGATCTTCCTAAGAGCCCTGGGAGGTATTTAGGCAGGAACTGAAATAATAATGATAGCCATAATTTCTTGAGATTTTTTATATGTCAGAAACTGTTGGATGTTTCATATGCAAAATTCACCTTATTTCCTCATTTACCATAGCTTACAACACCTCTACGAGTTGGGTACTGTCTTAGTCCATTTGTGCTACTATACCAAAATACCATAAACTGGGTGGCTTATAAACAGCAGAAATTTATTTCTCACAGTTCTGGAGATTGGGAAGTCCAAGATTAAGTTGCTGGCAGACACAGTGTCTGATATGAGAGCCAGTTTTCTGGTCCATAGATGGTAACTTCTCACTGTGTCGTCACATGGTGGAAGAGGCAAGGGTCTCTCTGGGGCCTCTTTTATAAGGTCACTAATCCCATTCATGACCTAATCACCTCGCAAAGGCCCCACCTCCTGATACCACCACTTTGTGGGTTAGAATTTCAACATACTAACTTTGGGGGATGCAAACAATAAAACCATATCAAGTATTATCACCATCCAACAGCTGAGGAAATTGACACTCCGGAGTGCTAAACTATAAGTTCAAGGTCTCAAAGGTAGTGGTAGAACTGTAGCTTGAACCCAGGTGCTTCTGTGTAAAGACTGTGTTCTTTACCACCAAGATACACTGGCACAGAGCAAGTCCATATTTTATCAAACAAATGACTAATTATTAATAAATGAATTAAAAAACATATGGATGTTCAAAGAGATTGAGTACCTTGTACAAGTCACCCAGCTAAAGACTGATCCAGGACTTGACACACGCCTTCTAACTCCAAGGCCATTACCCTTCACACCACGTCCTATGACTGTCACGTATTTGGTACTTGGTTAGATACCAGCTTCAATGACAACTGGCAATCTCTTTGTATATGAGTCTCATCTCTACAACTAGGTTGTCAATTCCTTGAGGTAGCACAGTTTTATTTATTTTTTTGTAGCTGCCACAGCAATCAGAATAACACATTGTTCACAGTTAAGAAGCTCAATTTTTAAATAAAGTACTTTCAAAGGGCAGATGACTGTAACTCCTAGTTTGTCCTCAACAGTCCAGGTTTATACCTGTTGACCTGATTTTATTATTAACAGTGCTCCTTTTTATTCTCAAAAGCATTCCTGTTTGGACAGTAAATAATATGGTCACCTCAATCGTGGTAAATAAGGGCTCAGTTTGGCCTGTTCAGCTACGCTCTGTCAACCATGCCCAACACAGCTGTCTTTGGCTAAAGATGGATCGAACAGCCAACAGGGTTCATGCCAAAGCTGGAACACAGAGAGCTTCCATGCATACGACACCTCTCCACCTCTTTCCTCCACATTCACCTTCTCCTGTCTCTCAAAATTCCTTGTCCTTCTATCACTGCTTTCCAGTCTAGCAGCCTGTTTCAAGCCTGCATTTCACATCCTAAGGCTTTCCAGGAGAAATTAGGGGAATAGGTTTTGAAAAAAAACAGGGAAATACATTGTAACATTGCTGCTACCCTCTTGCTGCTGTTCTTGGCTAAAATCCTTTTCAACTAAAGATCAACACCCCTTTGTAAACAGAAAACTAGGAAAAAGCAAGCTTTTGTGGCTAACCATTTACCTTTGGCTTCTATGTCCTGTGTGAATATGTATGTATTGGGAAAGTGGGGACACATGGCAAACCAATGTCTGTTACCCATGGAAACACGTAGTGGTGACAACAAGGGATTCCCAACAGGTCGACCACTCTGAGCTCAGCTTTCAATACTCTGAGTTCTGGAATCATGACTGATGTGGGAAGAATAAGAATCAAAACAATTCCTAACCACACTATGGGTACTGAAGTGTCATCAGTGGGGACCTACCAGAGGATTAAATTAGTCCCTCTGAGACAAATGGCAAAACATCAGATCAGAAGTGGTGTGACTGATGAGTATAAATGTATAGATAGTGGTTCCATTGCCTATAGAGATAAGTATTTCAAGATCCTTTATTTTGAGGATTTAATAGAAAAGCTGGTTCTTTGTTTGGGTGCAGGACCTTGGGAAAAAGATTCCATGAGGTGGTACATCATTAAGAGGATTTGACTCAGCACAACTGGGGTTGTCCTGAGTCCCAAGAAGTTGCTGGATAGGGGAACCTTCTTGGCTGGCACATTCCCTTAGCCTGAGTGGTCAGCAGGACCAGCTAGGATTCCCTGCAGCAATGGACAGACAATGACTGTCAGACTGTACCCAGCCTGTGTTCAACAGTGCCAATGTGTGGTGGTGAGAAACAAGTGTGGGACAGACCAACGAGACATCAGCAATCTCCACTAGGCAGGTGGAAGTCAGGGGCCATCTATGAACTGAGCAAGCCCTGGAGATTCTGAACAATTAAGAGGAGGAAAAAGAATAAGGCAGAGAAACTGGCTTGCTGCTAACAGGGTATATGGGATTTCTGAGGAATTAACTAAAAACAAGAGGGATGCAACTTCACCTGCACCCAGGTTTGTGAGTAGTTCTCAACAGTTGCATATGCATGTGACAAGAGAATCTGGCTGGATGAGCTTTTCCTGGTAAGCATTTGGCTCAATGTGCATGGTATGTCTTGTTTTACGATTAAATTTATTCTCTTAGAATCTCTACTATGCAACATGTAAGGTATCGACTGACTCTTATTCACCTCTCACAATGAATTATGCCGCAGTATCCACAACCATTATTCCAATAAGGGTGTTGCTGATAACTTCTGGAAGGATTAACACAGTCAAAGACAATAGTGGCTCCCTTCTTAGTCTCTTACATCTCTGTCTTCTCTTTAAGATTTTATTATTCTTCATGAACAATATCTTTCCGATAAGCAAAAACCACTTCATGCTGGAATCCTTTTTTCCTCTCATTTCCTCTTCAGCTCCATGTCAATAGTTACACATCCCCATTCCCTCCCACTGTTTACCTACAATGACCTCCTGATCCTGTCCTCAGCCTCTCATCAAATAACCCCATATTTTCCATTATTCAATATCACCTCTCATTACATTTCCATTTCAACAGGAAAACAACTTTCCAAAGTCAAGTGCTACTCTGCCTTTAGTTGAATATTCAAGGTGCCATGGGAAGCTATGAGAATACTGAGTGGAGCTATTTGTTCAATCAATTTTCATGATCTTTCTGGAAGTTAATCCACAGTACGTCCTGACCTCAGAGGGCTGCCGGAGCAACTGCTCAGAGAGGGCTGGCTGTCACTATCTCGTGTGACTTCTTTTCCCAAAGAATAAGAAGGAAGGGGAAGAGAAGGGCAAGAAGAAAATTGGCTGTCTTTCTTTCCTTCCCACGTCCAATGAAGTATTTTGGATTCCAACATTCCAAAAAATCTCATTTTTCCATGAAATGATTTTTCACTTGTCCTTTTCCATCACCCCATCTCTAGATGGTCAGCGGTTTTGTCAGTTTTATCTCAGAAAAAAAATTATTGTAGTATTTCCCCTTTCTCTGTCTCTATACCTAGCAAAGTGCCCAGGATACAGCAGGCCTTCGACAAATACGGTGGAGTGAAAGTGAACATAATTTCTTGCTTGCACTAGTGCAATCATTTCCTACCTAACCAGTTTCCCTAAACAGCCATCAGAGAGGCTGTTTTTTAAAACTCACATCTCTCTATGCCACTTCCTTGCTCACAAACACCAATCACTCCCCACTGTCCTCAATGTCAAGTCTGGTCCTTTGGTCTGACGTACAAATGGCTTCACAGTCTGGCCCCAGCCTGCCTTGATGCTCTCCCACTCACTCCTGGTCTTCTTGAGCAGGCCCTGAGCTCTCCCCTCCACATGCTGTGTCCTGGTGACGTTCAGCCCCACTGCCGCTGCTCACTGCCAGATTCCCACCAAACAAAGCCTGAAATAATTTCTTGCTTTCCAATGACAAGTTGCCATTGATGGAGCATGTTCTGGCTGTCAAACACTGTCTTGAACACTTTAAATGACATTTTAGTAGTTCTCTGAATCCCCATAACAATGAAAGTTATGTATTAATTCACTCCATAACTTGTTCGCCCAGTTAAAGATAGCAGGTCTTTGCTCTCCAGAACTCTTTATTTAACCCCATGTGTCTGTCATCAAAGACCAGGTGCTCTTACCCATGATGTGCACCACGTCCCTCCCGCCCCCACGTGTCTCTGACTCTAGGCATGTACCTCTGGTATCACTCACACCTGTACTATAGTGCTCACCGCGTTGCAAGAGAGTTGCTGTTTACATATGAGAGCTCCCTTGCGGGATTATGAACACTTCAACAGCAGGCCCGGTTTTTACATATCTGTGCATCTCTAGTGTCCAGCATAGTGCTGGCACACAGAATGTATAAAACAACTCTTTTTGGATAATTTGAGTTGAATCTATACATCTAACAATAGGAAAGATTTCAGTCTCTACTTAAATTGGTGAGTTGAGCCACGTGTAGATCTCAAAGCTCTTTCAGTAGAAAGTACAAATCCAGTGGCTCAATTGGATAATAAGGAAGCTCATTCTCCACTTCTATCTCCAAGCCACTTCATAAATTAATATTTTTAACTCATGTAGAGGAACCTGGCATTGCAGTATTTGTGGCAACCATCTACGATTCAACCAGCCAAGCATACCAGCAGAGAAACCTCCCACATTTTCAATAACAGCATTGCTTAATCTGAAATGCTTTTTGGAAGACAAAGAAGCATTCATAAAATGAAACAGTAGTGAATGTTGATAATGAGAAAGTTTTACAACAAAGTGTCGTGCTGATTTATACAGTGATTCGCAGCCAATGGCTAAAAGAAATTTTTACAAAGATTCTCTTTCCTAGGCCTAGGCAACCTGCCAGAAAGGTTGTCAGTGTCTTTAAAGACAAAGAAACCGAGGGAGGTAGAAGGGGAAAGAAGGGAGGGAGGAAGAGGGGAAGGATGAGGGCGGTAAGGAGGAGGAAGAAGGAGGCCTTTAATATCCTGATACATAGATGGGACCAACAGTAAGAAGTAAAATGTTAAGCAGTAAAATAAGAAAACATACTACACTTTTTCTGGAAGGAGCTCTCATCTGAATTCAAGGTGGGTGTTCAGGGTGTCCCAGGACCTGTCTGCTCTCAGGGCTGGGAGAGCACGGTTTTTATTCCTACTCTTATTTCAGTTCAGCCATACAATAAAGAGTTCCAGAGAACAAGGAGCAGGGAGTCGTGTAGCTAGACAACTATTCCCAAAGAAGACCAGACAAAATTACCAATTACCAATTAAGTAACCATACTGAATTTTCAGAAGCTACTGTCACATTCTTTGTATGAAAAACATCAAAATGTACAGCTACCCTCAGAGCTTGATGTGAGTAACGGTATCTGTTGCTCAAAGTGTGGATGAAAACATTATTATCAGTAGGGCACATGGAAGGTGGGAGCTGGGGGAGAAACTGGCCTGATCACTGATTAAACAATACCCAGCACTTACTCTCTCTTAGTAGGTCAATCAAGAGCAGCCACTCGTGCACTCTGACCCTGAGGTTCCCAAGGCCACTCCAGACCCGAAGGGGTCGATCAAGCAAGATGGTGGCCAGTAAACGATCTGACCCTAGCTTATGGCTCCTGTCCCATCAGCCTGGTTCTGACATGATTCTCCAAGGGCTCCTGACTGATAACACACAGATTAGGCCCAGTTAGAGAACATCTCAGCCATTTCTCCCAGCAGAACGCTCCTGATATTGACAATTTGTCACGCCAAGAACACATAGCCTGAATTTTCCAGTCCTCCCACGCCGCTTGGCTGGCCTGGCTAGCAACGGGCTTTATTTTTACAACACTTATCACTCTGCAGCTTTGCCTTCAGGCCAGTGGGCTCTGATGCAGCTGGATACAAGAGCCAGCTGGGGGCCCAGCTGAGCAGCCCCCACTAAGAGCCTGCTACACTAGGAAGAAGAAAAGGATTGGCCGAAGGCCATGCTGCTAAATATTCTGGGAGGGACAGAGCACAACATGAGAGGGAAGGGATCTTCATTCATCCTAAAGTAAGTGTAAACTGACATCTGCATTGGGGGGGCTGAGGTTCCAGGAGAGCATCTGGCTGTCTCAACCAGATGCAGCTAACTTCTTGTTAGTTCAGATTAGCAAGAAAGGCCAGTGTGCATTAGTGAAATTCCAGAACCACAGAGTATAGCTGGATTTCTTTCAAGTCCATAAAGTAACTCAACTTTACATGAAAAATAAGTTTTCAGATTGAGGGGTGACCCTATGTTATTGAATCTATATCTCACTCGGCATAAGTGGTAGTCATTTATATCTAACTTTTTCATGAAGTCCTGCAAAGGTTTGCTCTCATGAATATGATAAACATCACCCTCTCTACTCTTGTTTATCATATTTATTTACCCAGCTTGGCCCTTCTTCAAAGGCATCATGGCGATAAACCAAGGGCCAAGTCAGGCAAATCATCATAAATTTCAAGTTAGCAGGGTGCAAATGGATAAAGTTTTCCCTTTTTAGTTTGAAGCCCTGTGTTCTGTCCCCTTCCTCCTGGGAGCTGTGAAAAGTTTGAACAGATGTTCAGATTCAAATGGGAGGGATGCTTTACTGCTGCTCTATTTACTTCCTCCAGCAGGATCCGTTTTCATTTCCTTATGGACTAGAGAGAACAATTCTACCAGCTTAACTGCTACCTGGGGGAGGGGAAGCCTGAGATCCTGGTTCCCATGAAGCATGATGAATTAAGAAAGGAATGTGGCATACCACGAAACCACACTTAGCTCTGTCTTTTAGTTCTCAAAATTAGGTCAGCAAATTTGCTGGAGCAGAGGCTTCATCTTTGGGTGCATTAATGAGGCAGCTGATCAGCTGGAACATGAATCCATTTAGTCGGAATCTATCTTTTGCCTCTGGTTTATTACAGGCGGCCTCTCTGGCTTAGAATGGAGGGGTGTGTAGGTGTATGGAGAACCTATCTATGACTGTGTTGCCCTGTGACATTTATTTTCCTGCAGTATTTACCCTACGACTGAATGGTGTTTGTTTTGGGCATTATAATAAAAACTCTCCGTGAAATCTCTTGGATGAAAGTGCATTAACCAAATCCCCTAATCAAAAAATTTATTTACAATTTAAAATGTTCAAGGTGCTGAGAGTGTAAAATGCAGCTCTGCCCTTTAAGATCTTATTACTTAGTTGCAAGTGACAGAGATATTTACAGCTATGGCCAAGCAAGGACTTATTTGTTTCCCAGTAGTCACTCTTCCCTCTCTCTTTTAGTATTAGACTCCCCTGAGTTGTGCATCTGCTGCTGCCCTACAGACTATGCTGCTCAGCATGTCTCAAGTGTGACCAAGGGACTGAGTTCCAGCCAATCAGATGTGAGCAGAAGTGACATGTACAACGTCTGGGTCATATCTTCAAAAGGAAGCCACTTGCTCACTTTTCCTCTTCCCCCCATCCCAGGTCCTGGAATGTCTATGTGGGAATACAAGCCAGATTCCGCCATCTGATGAGACCAACACAGTAGGGGATGGTGGAGCAAAAACATGGAAGGAGTTGGGCCCCAGTGATCTTGGGAGCACAAATTCCTCTCCCTTAATTGCTTACCAGCGGGGACAGGAGAGCTCAAGAGAAAACTGTTCTGTCTTGTGTAAGCCACTGTTATTTAGTCTCTGTTAAATCAGCTGAGTCAATATCCCAGCTATTACATATGCATTTCCCCAAGTAGACCAGGAGGTTCTGGATGCCTGTTTACTTCCCCAACCATCCCAGAGCCCGCATAGAGTAAGGGATCACTCCGTAAGTGTGAATTGTAACACAAAGATATATGTAATAAAAAAACCCATTTTGCTCTGCCGAGATAATTTAATACTATTGTAAGTATCATAAAAAGATAAAAGGATTAACTTAGAAGGAAAGCTCCAAAGTGATGCCTGGCTTGGCTTCTTAAGAGCTTTAAAAAAAGGCAAGAGGAACTTAACATTAATCTATTAGTTTCTGAAAGGTGGAAATATTTCAAAACAAGGGGGTTTCTTATCAGATGACTGAAAGGCATAGAGATAAGAACGGCAGAATAGACCTTGGCCTATGGTCAAACATAGTCACGTAAATTGCCTCTGGTGTATAGACACTGCTCTCTGGACAAGGTCTACTTTTAATAAAAAATGGAAAATAGATGCCTAACAATAGTAATGTGGAAACACCCAACATCAGCACTTCTTGCCTATGAGTCTGTTAAGTACTGTTTTAGAATAGCTTTATTTTTTTCTGTGTGACTTTGGCAAATTACTTAATTCCTTTAAGCCCCAGCTTCTTTATCTTTGCAATGGCAATGCATCCAACAAATATTTATCGCATGTATATACTATGTATCAGGCACTGTTCTAGGCACTCTACCTGAGGCAAACAGAAAAATGACAATCAGAATAAGTAAGAAAATTGTATGGTATATTAAAAAGTAATAAGTACTATGGATAAAATTAGAGCACAGGAGATGAGGAATACCAGCGGCAGCAATTTTAAATATGGTGTTCCCAGTAGATCTCTTTGAACAATGACTATGGCTCAATTAGGGTAGTAACAATTAATTAATCTGTATTAGCAATGGAAATGGCAAGCTACGGTTGAAGTCTGGATATGCTTTGAAGGTAAACAGAATTTTTTGACAGGTTTTATGTGAGATATGAAAGGAAGAGAGGAATCAAAGATGACTCCAAGGTTTTTGGCTTGAGCTGAGACCGGAAGGATGCACTTGCCAACCAGTGGCAGGGGAATCTCCTCTACCAGATGCTGCTGATGGGTCACTGGGACTGGTAAATGCCATCACTTTTAGCAGTATAATGGCCACTGGTGACATTGACAAGAAAAGTATCACCGGAGAAGTGGGGCCAAAGTCCCATCAGAGTGAATGTGAGGAGGGAAGTCAGAGGTAAATAGCACGGGCCTCTTTGAAAGACCTTTGCTTGAAAGGGGTGCAGGAAAACAGGACAGTTGATGGCAGGGAAAGAGGGGTCAAGAGAAAGTTTTTTGTTTTGTTTTAATGGGAGAGCTAACAGCAAGTAAATAATGTAATTAGCTTCCATTTATGGAGCACTTTACTGCTGGCGGAAGGTGCTTTGCATGTGACACCCAATTTAATCCTCCTAATTGTTTTGCAGCGTAGATATTAATACCTCTATCTTTCGTGCAAGCAAACAGATGCTAAAAGAAAGTGAGAAAATTTACAAAGCCATAGTCAGTAAGCGGCTGTGTCAGGATTTAAACGCAGGTTGTTCTAACCTTAACACTGGGACTGGACAACTACAGTATGTTGTTTCCCATGTTAGAGTCAGTCTGTTAATCACAGAGCTGCGTCCTGAAACCAGGTAAATGTGAACCATCAGGATTCTCATCAGCAAGTAGGAAGCTCCTAATCACGGAGAGCAGCAGGCAAAGAGATTTGTATTTTTCTGTGGTCCAACCTTTAGGAACAAGATGTATAGTACACATATCCTAACACAGATGTCTATACACCATACTGCATGCAAGTGAAACTTAACATTACATCCAAGGTGGGGAACAAAGAATAGCGTGCAAATTCTATTTGCAGTTTGAGCAGGGGAGTGGAAAGAAATCCTGCTCTTTCTTACCCAGCGGATTGGTGTGGATGTAAGGAGTTTCATAAATATTTGCTGCTGCTGCAGTTGCTACATTACAGTGAGGGGGGCAATGTTCTAGAGATGAAATGCTATGGGAAGGGCTCATCGCTCTCCTTGGCAGTGAGAACTACTGGGGTTTCCAGCTATTGTCAAACCCTACCATGTGCAAAAATCCAGATGATACCAAGAATAAATCAGGCTGCAATATTACAGATTTCTTTTTAAAAAATGCATGATTAAAAATTTTTTTCTTGATGAAAAGTAAGATGCTCCTGGAATCTTTGTTCATGCTCAGCGTAAGATTTGATTATCCAGTTTATGGGACCCCTGCACTGTAGAGGAATGGGGCATATATGTGGAGGAGGAAGTAGGAATGAAGAGAGAAAGTTTCTCCAAAACCCAGCGTTACTATGTGAGATGACGACTGTGACACATCAACTGGCAGGGGCGGCAACAGTGAGTAAGTCGTGAGCATACGGAAACTCCCTTGTTTAGCACCAGGGTGCCCTGGAAACAGCCATTTCAATTAGTGCCAGACTGAGCTGAAATGAAGATTAAGAGGTCATTTCAAACAATAGCCCAAGGATAATTTGCTTAGCACACAGATCTCTGCTGCAATATACTTCTGCTCCTTTCCTCTGCAATGCAGCATTAACCTCACTTATGGTTTAGTTCTACAGAGCGCATGGGATTAGCCAGAAAGGTCCCTTGCTTCTCACATAAAGAATTCCCCTGAAAGTCTCATGCACACATCTCGTTCACAGTGGGGACTACTGATGATGTTGTCAAAAATGCTCTTTATGACCTCCCCAACATCTTATTTCCGGTTATTCTTAACATATAGGAAAAGTTAACTTAAAGGATTATATGAAAAATATCTTACAATCCTATCCCTTGAAGCAGTGGTCCCCAACCTTTTTGTCACCAGGGACCAGTTTCACGGAAGACAATTTTTCCATGGACCTGGTGGTGGTATGGAGGAGATGGTTTCGGGATGATTCAAGCACATTACATTTATTGTGTACTTTATTTCTATTTTCATTACATTGTAATATACAATGAAATAATTCTACAACTCACCATAAGGCAGAATCTATTGCCTGATCTGACAGGAGGCGGAGCTTAGGCACTGATGCTAGTGGTGGAGAGTGGCTGTAAATACAGATGAAGCTACACTCGCTTGTCCTCTGCTCACTTCCTGCTGTGCGCCCAGTTCCTAACAGGCCACAGACTGCAGCCAGGGGGGCTTGGGGACCGCAGCCTTAAAGAACATGATTAACAATTTGGTTTATATCCTTCCAGATATTTCATTATATGTGATGCATGTATATCAGAGATCCCTACCCTGAACTTCTAAGTTGTGTGTGAACTTTTGTGTGCATGTATACATATGCATTTCTAAGGAAAAGGGACCATAACCTTCATCAATTTCCAAAGAAGTTTTAAAACTATATATATATATATATATATAAATACACACTCATTCCTATTTAATTTTAAGAACCAAATCATAATCTATGCATAGTTCTGCAACTCATTTTTTTCATATATGGACATGCTTCTATTTTAGTAATAGTTGTTGTTGTTCCTGTCATCATGTTATTATCACTTGGGATTTCTCCCTTTAGGTACCAGAATCTAGAGCTTAGCGACAGGCAGTCCTGGCCTGGCCTCTTGGCTCTACCACTTATAAGCTCTGTAGGTGGGGCCAGTTACTCAGTCTGGCCTCAGTCTCAGTTTTGACGTCTGTAAGCTCAAGATAATAATAGAAGTATAATAGAATTATTTGCAAGGAATAAGCAGTAAAATTTATTTTAGACGGTCAGCACTTACAATGGCATAGAGTAAATATTCAATAAACATTAGTGCTTCTAGTACGTAGAATCCACTTGGGCTAAATTCATATATATGTATGTAAATATAAAACAACATCTAGAAAAGGTTTTTAAAATCAGGACTTAGAATGATAATAAAGTAGACTATTGAGAATAAATCTGAAGCCACACTATGCAATAAGATGGTATTATCCATTACTTGGGAGTAAGTTAGCAAGCTAACAATTATTTTGTAGCTGTAAATATTACAATGGATAAGGTGTCAGCCCTAACCAGCCACGGCTAAAGGAATTGCCTATGGACTGAGCTGATCTGGGCCCCTCTCCTCTGGACCTTAACCCTCTTCTTCTATGATGCTGAGAAAGTCATGGTCCATACAATTCCATGGTGGGGTTTGCCTTCCCATTATGGGGGCTTATTACTAAGTTCTCAGACTTTGCAGCTGCAAATGCTGCTAGTTCAGTGTAATTGCAGAATTCCACTTTCCTTGCATGATGTGGTGGCCACCCTCATTTATTATTTGATCTTTGGCTTGACCTGTAGCTTTCTCTGCCCTGCTTGTGGCCTCTCTTCACTTCCGGTGTTTGTTCTCTATGGGCTAGAGCAAGGGCAGGCCCGTGGTACGCCCCGACCATGACCACCACCACCGCTAATTGGGCAACAACTTATGCCAGGTATGTGCTAAGCAATTTGCATAATTTATTTTCCTAATCTCATAGCAGTTCTAGAAGTTATCTCTTTTTCAGATACAAAAATTGAGGCATAATGAAAATAAGGAACTTATGCAACATTACACACTTAGTAAGGGGCAGGTTCAGCATTTGAATTGCTTCATCTAGAGCCCTGTTGCCTACAGACACTACAGCGATCAGCTTTTGATTCTGTGTAGTAAGCTACATGTTACATTTGCAAGACTTTGGTGGGAAAAAAGAAAACAACAGTTTGGTGCCCCCTGGAAGTTTCCCTTGGGCAGAGCAGATTCCACAGTACCAGCAGGGCTTATTCTCACAGGAGGTCTTGCTGCAGGATGGCAGGTTCATATTCATGGTTCACCCCGGTAGATGCCCGCTGTAATTAACTCCTTCAGATTTGTAGGAAGGCCAATCAGAAAACTGATCAGAAGGGTAAATTAATCTACAATATCCACGTCTATGGTAGGCAGAATAATGGCCCTGCAAAGACATCAATGTCCTAACCCCTGCAGCCTGTGAATGTGCTGCTTTGCAAGGCAGAAGGGATTTTTGTGGATCTGATTAAGTTAAGAATCTTGAGAATCTTGAGGTGGAAAAGTTATTCTGGAAAAGGCTCCCTTGCTGACCTATGCTAGGTTTCTGGTCTCCAGAATCACAAAATAATCAATTTGTTGTTTTTAGGCCACTAAATTTGTGCTGATCGGTTGTAGCAGCAATAGGAAACTAACACAATGTCTACTTCTCAAGTGTCCTGTAAGAGCAGTTCCCAGTATTAAACCTGAAGTCCTATGCCCAATTTATTTAAATCCATACTATCTCCTAGTATTTCAAATAGCTCATTAGTGATGTCCTGATTGATCTGGTTCTCCCTCTTCATAAAGAAAATTAATTATACTAGCTATGAGCTTTTAAGTAAATACACTCTAGCTATTTCTAAACCTAACAGTGGAAGACCATTTTCCTTTCCCTTAGAAAATAACCTAGGCATGCTATCCTCAAATTGCTGCATGTTCGTTCACTGACTCACAGCTTAAAAAACTGAAACAGGCAGGCATGGTTAGACGTGAATGCAAATTCTCTCTCTCTCTCTCTCTTTTTTTTTTTTTTGCTGAGATACCTGTGAACATTTTCAACACCCACCTACAACAGCATCTTTCATCTGTTCAATGGTATGAAGGTTAAAAACTCTTCCTAATTTTGATTCTAATAAAATGACTTGAAGAAAAGTGTGTCCCTGTTTGTTTACATATATAAATTTAGAAGCACTGTGAAATCTCAAACAAAATTAGCCCAGGGGTGGGGGGGAATCAGATAACCTAATTAACAAAGCCTGGGCCACTTGCGTTCCTAGGACTCTGCACAGTGCTGGACGCCCCGCTGAAGGACAGCAGACGGACGCTGATGGGAGAACCAGCAGCCCAGGGACAAAACTCAGACTAACAGGAGCAAAGATCATTAACAGATTGATGAGGCTTTTGCTATTCTTGGCACTGAGCATGAAGGAAAGAAGAGTTCTGCGGCTCTGGAAGGATCCTAACATCATCATTATTATTTGAGTAAGCCAGGAAACATCAGATCCCAGAAATGCATCCTTTGTGGCCATATATTTCAGGAAGAAAGCTTTGATTTTCAGAAAACCTGCTGTGTGTCCCTGTGCTCTCCAACTGAACTCCAAAATAACCCATGTTTTCATGCAGATACCAGACTGCTTTGGAATAGCCAAAGGCACATTCGTTGGTTCTCTTGTATTATTCATTTCTAAAAATCCAGAGCACCAAACAGCTGAATATGCCTGGCATACTAGGCTAACCCTTTAAAAAGAAATCCCAGCTAGAGGTGACGTTATAATGACCAGCCAAAATTATTATAAATATTATTTTTTTCCTGGACTTTTCCCCATTATCTAAGGTCTCCTTGTAATTAGGCTCTTTCTTCCTCTCTGGTGGTAACAATTTACACTGAATCAATGATTTAAAATGACAGATTCACTACACAAACTCCTTGCTGGCTTCTTGTAAAGAAGAAGTAGGCTGGCAAGTAGTTGCTATTTCTTTACCAGGAAAAAATAAAGTTAGAGCAAGTGGCTTTTCTGTGCGTGCCAGCTGTCATCTGGGACAAGCAGTACTCTTGACACACTTGGCAAGCACCATGGACTTCCAAGTCTCTTTCTCTCTCAAGGCACAGGGCAGAGACAGCCACGGTCCAGATTGCTCAGAAGTTGTGATTTCAAATAATTTTGTTTTTAATACAGTGATTGTTTAATCTCAAACTAAATGCAGTTTAATTGTTATGCTGGTTGAAGACTGTTTATATAAATACATTTTTTTAAAAAAAGATAATATCTTTAGACTATAGTATGATTCAGGGTTAAGAAAATATGGTCATTGTATTTTTAAACATTGTTATGTGTGACAATAAGGTTTAAATTTAACTTCCCCAAATGAAACATAACTTGCAATGCAGAGAGTTCCATTTTTTCCTCTTTCCTCATTGTTGCAGCTGTGGATCTAAGTTCAGTTCCTGCCCATCAAAGTTGCTGGCTTCTCTTTCTACCTACTCTGCTCCAAAAAATAAAAATAAAACATGAACTGCTGTAAGGTAGGTGCAGTTGGATGAAACCATAAGCAATAACAAGATATGGCTCCCACACGAGGCAGTGCCCTGGTTAGGGCTGTGTCTGACTTAAAGCTCTACCAAGCTTTGGTGGGGACCACTCTAGCATCATGGTACCTCCAGATCAGCAAGTTCAAGGTGGAGATGGGCAGACAAAAATTCCCACAAAATACATCATTCCTAGGATGCAGTAGCACAAAGCACAGAAGAAAAGCATTACTTATTTGGGAAACTTCTTAAAATAAACATTACCTACTATAAAACAGTCAAGGAAAACAGCCCATTCTTGTTCCATCTTTCGTCTCCATTTATTTAATAAATTTGTAAAGCCTGTGGGTACAAAACACACTTGGGGCAACCTTTACTGGTAAACATATTTGCAGATGGAGGACTTTTCAGTGCTTTTAATTTGTTTGTAAGTCTCTAAGAGGAAGATATGGTAAGATGTGCAGATGTGCTTCCCACACATGTTGAGATGTTCTTCTAGGCCCTTTGTTCAGACTAGGCACTAAAGGGCCTAGCAGAACATCAACAGATCTAATTCCTAGAGAAATTATAGGAGTATACTTTATCTTTGTAAAGACTTTAATTTTGGCAAACTGTTTCCACGACTATTTTGAAGTGAGATGGGCAAGGTTATTATGAGGTCATTCTCGACAGGTAAGAAAAGAAAGGCACCATGTTAGGATAATTCATGCCAACTGATTCTTACTTTCGTACAAAATAGCCTTAGAAAACATTCCCCCCAACAAGTGTGGGTCAGTTGAGTGCTTAACCCTGGTGCTATCTCTGGCAGCAATTGGAGTTTGGCATGAACTAGGTTATCTCATTCATTCAACGAGTAATTATTCTACAAATAGGCACCATTTGAGTCGAAACTGTATGCCGAGAGCGTATGAACAAGGCAGGCATGGGCCTGAGCCTCAGATGGTTTACAGCTTCACCTCATGCCTCTACCTGAAGAGTAGGGACCTAGGAATGAAGCCACGTCCCACAGAGGTTCCACATACCCCTAAGAAGGGAGGAAGGGCCTAAATGCAGAGGCTCCAAGTTGAGATGGCAAAAGCCGTAGGAGTTGCAGATTATAATCCCAAGAAGAAAGCGTTCCATGGTCAAATTGGTTTGAGAAACACATCTTACTGTATCTTCCTCTTAGAGATTTACAAGCAAATTACAGCACTAAAAAGTCCTCTAGTCAAGAAACATGTTGAATTTCACTCATCCAGCAAATACGTTTACATGAAACAGCTCGTAGGACCAGCCTTCTGTGGGACCCACTCTGGGAAACGCTGATAGATCAGAGTCAGAGGACTCTGATTTAGAAATCACATTTTCCTAGCAGCACACACACTTATTAGAATGGCCTGCTGAGATGATCACTTCAGGGGCCTCCTTGGCTTAAGCAGCTCTCAGAGGAGGCAGAGAGCAAGGAAACCCTACTTGTTCTCTAGTGTGCTCTTCCTGAACCTACTTCCCCTGGCTGTGGGCACCTTCATGGGTTTCTGGGTCATGGATTTTCTTGGGACTTGGCTCCATAACTTCTGGCTTCGGTTGCTCTCTGTGTTCTTTGACCCAAGTCTGGTCACAATCCCATTTGGCCGCCTGGCACCTGTTCTCATTCTTTGGTCCAAGGACATAGCTGACCCTGGGCCCCACAGCTGTACCCTGCAATTCTGAGGCCAAGGGGCTTCCTTACAAGGTGTTTTCCATGAAATCTCTTGCTTCTGAATCAACCCATGGCTCACCAGCTTACATCTAACCTTGTATTTCCTTGTGAGAATTAGTTATCCTGAAGGAGAGGGTAATTAATGGTCTACCTCCACTTTAATCACTGTTAATTAATCATCATTAATCTATTTAATTCATTAATTAATTTAATCACCATTAATTAATGGTGATTCAGTGACTCTAGAAAGGGGTGGGGTGGACTTTAGTATATCATATTATATATTATCTCATTTCATTGTCCCCGAAAGTTATGAGGTGGCTGCAGTTTTTATCTCTGTTTTCTGAATTAGGAAACTAATCATTTGAGAGGCATAACTTGCCCAAGGTCACAGAACTTAAGTGATAGAATGGATTTGAAGCTAGGTAGTCTGACTTCAAAGTGCACGCTGGTCTGAATCAAGAAGTTTCCCTTCACTTTCCTTCCCATATGAAGATCTACCAACTCATCTTCAGGAAGCCCTGCCTGGGAGCATGGCTGTCCTGTGTGGTCGTGATCTGGGCAGGCTAGGGTTCCCAGCTGCACCCCTTCCTCACCAGTCTGGTCAGCACACCACACGATGGGCTTGTTCTTCTCTCCCTGTTCCTCTGCCAGAGCAATCTAGTTCTGCTACAGCTAAACTGGTAAGTCACCCTGTGCTAATGTTCCCAGTCTGGAAACACAATGCTGTAAGCCAGGCTCAATGTGTGTCTCCAGAAGGCTCCATATGCCAGGGCTCTCGTGGTAGGAGGGTGGAAGCCTGTGGAGGAGACTGCTGGGTCAGATCTGGAACTTTGCCTGGAACAGCATTCTCCAGCCTCCCTGCATGTGAGCATTACATAGGAAGCTTATTTATTTATTTTTTTTTAAATTCAAATGACCCCATGCCCAGGTCTCACCCTGGACCAAATGATTAGAATCCCTGGGAGAGAGACCCTAGTGGTGGCATTTTGTTCTAGCTCTCAGGGTGATTCTCATGTGAGACTAGAGCTGAATACTCTTTCCATAAACACAGGACTCGTTATATAAATGAAAACACAGTTCCCAAATTTTGTAAATTTTAGGCTGGCAAAAGAAAAAAAATGTGTTTACTTAGAGGAAGGGAAGAAGTTTAAGAATCATGGACATGACTGTATGTGCTCTTGGGCCACAATCAACTTCATTGGGATTTGGTTTTCTCTTCCAGTGATGAAGAATTCATATGAACTTAGCTCCACAGTAGGTAATGAGAAATGACTAATTCAGAAGGTCATGGGTTACTGCTTACGCAAAGTTAAAATGCTGCTATGACGAGTAAGGGGGATTTGGACATTTGCCTCTTAAATATTGCCAAGAAATCTCCAATAATTACCAACAGGGAGGTAGAATGGAATGCAATGAATCACATAGCATAGGACACACTAATTGCCTGTGATGGCTGCTACTCTTGTTGTTATCTTTTCTTTGGATAGCAGTTGGGGATTATGAATCAAAAGAAAAGTATGCAACATCTTGAAATTTCTTTGGCACTCCTCAACAAAGCCAATGCTGTCTTTTTGACCACGGTTTCCTGGAAACAGGTGTGCCCCCACTTAAAGAAGGTGGGACCTACAATGAAAGTATTAACTGAACAAAGTATTCTTCCACTTTACAAAACTTTCCGGAAATAGGAACTTTCCTTGTGCATAGCTCATTAAGTTATTATCCTTAAGGAGAAAAAAAAACAATCCAAAATGAAGATGTAAGTAACTCTGAAATGATCGACTTAACCAGTGTGGAAATGTGATTCAATTTTTGAAATCTTTACAGTAACTCATGTGGTATTTGAAGGGAGGTTTACTTTCACGAAGCTAGAAAGAGCTATAAAAGAAAGAGACATATTTAGGTTACAAGACACAATTTTCAAGACACAAGTGATGGAGTTCATGTGCGATGAGTCAGGTGGAGGCATTTGGTCTCACGGATGTGAGGAAGTCACCTGTGGCTCAAGTGGCCAGTACCTAGGGCAGTCTCGTTTGAATAAGAACCATTCCGCACTTATTCCTTGCACGCAGCTGAGTGCTACACCAGGTTTTCTAAGAAAGGCAAAGACGAATAGGGATTGCCCTCTGCCCTTTATGCTTGTCAACTTAGGGTGCCCAGATATCCAAGATGACAGCCTCTATCTTTTGGCCAACACTACTTAGGGAATCTGTGTCAGTTCTGTTGGGAGCTTTCTGAATGAGCCCCATCCTTAGGTTGCTCCTCACAAATAGGGAACTTGCTCAGAGTTGTTTTCCAGTTTTGGTAGTGATCTGGGTGGACAACTTCCTACTGGCATCACATGGCTTTGTAACCAATGGCATAGATCCACAGTAGGGGCTTTTAGAGATGCTAGGTTGTCCATCATGTTGGCTTGGGGGTGCAGATTGTGACTTCATAACTTACTGTCCCTACAGGCAAGAATTGCCTTCAAGCTAAAGCAGTGCCTATATTCTAGCATTACTTGTTAAGTACAAGGGCACAGAACCTGTTTCCTTGTGTTATGCTGACCAGCCACATGCTTGGCTGAAATTCCTGGTGCTTTGCAAGCTGTCCACAGCAAGAGATCTCTACAGAGTGAGAAGATTAGGAGGTGCAGGTGGCTCTCAAGGTTTAGTTGATGTGATTTAAGAATCACCTAAAAATTTTTATAGAGGCAGATCCCAGTTCTGAATTCAGCCTCAGGAATCACACTACTGTGACTCTGACTGCAGTGGCTGGAGGGCCCTGTGTTTACACACTGTACCTCTCCTCGCAGGCTCCTGGGAAGATTCTAAGCAAGGGCCCTCGGTGGGGGCAGTTTGGGCTGGTGCTTCTTCCCAGTGGTCCAGCAGCTCAGATCCAGCTGGGACTTCGAGTAAGGCAAGACCCCAGCCTCTCTGCCTGTGTCCCCTTCATGCAGTCATTTCTCTCCTAGTGTCTCCAGCCTGACTACTGCAAGGGCTGCTGAGAATGTGTCCCTTTATGCCAGTTGCTTTACACTGTTGGCATTCCCAGGCCTCATTTTCCTATTGGGACAACCTAGCATTTCAGTGGTGGTTGCCAAGGCAGCTCCTGAGACACACGACTGGGAATGTCCTGTTTTATATTATACCATCCCGCGTCTAACACCAGCAGCTTCATTCTTCAAAACAAACCCAGTCTGACGCTGAGAAGTTGAGGACATAGGGATGTGCCCTTTGAGTCAAGGTCTCTGCCTCAGCAGGCGAGGAGTGAGACCCTGGGAATCGCATCGCTCCCAACCATCCCCTGTTATACACACATCAAAGGACCCTACTGAGATGTCTTAGTGACATTCTAAATCCTGGAATGAATTATCTCCGAAGATGAGAGATGGATGATGTGTACAGTATGTGACTGGACTGACAATGGCTAAAACAGAAAGAGCGGGTGGCCTGTGAGCCGAAGCAGATCCCTGTACCTACCTGGGACAGTTTCCAGCAAACATGCTCCTTAACTTTACTTTCAGGAAAGGCAAACCCAATCTCTCCTTTAAGGTTAAATTCATTCTTTCACTCACTTGACAAATATTTAGTGAGCACCTGCTTTGTAGATAGAATAACACACCTCAAAATTAAAATACTAATTTTAATTAAGTAGGAATCTAAAATCTATTTGCTTCTGACAACTGTTAGGTTTTTTGTTTGTTTGCTTTTTATTGAATTAGCAGAAATAGGAGGCAAGGCACTCAGACCTCTGGGGAAGACTTTCATGGGGTGAATGGAGTCAGAGACATTTGAGCAAGGAGGTTCTACCAAGCAGTCACATGGGCAGCAGAGCTCTATAATTGAGGGGTTCATGCTTTAACAATTTCCAGCAGGCAACAGGAGCCCAAGGACGACTTGAAAGCTCCTTTCTAAGCTATCTGTGGTTTTGTAATGTTCCTATGAAATGAGGGCTAAGTACAATTAATGCTACTTAATACAAGTGTAAGTAGATCCTTTAATGTAAATTTGCAAAAAAGGCTGGTGTAGGTTTTAAATCACAATTGTATAGAACCATGAAGAAGCCTTTGATGACACCTATCAAACTGAGGCCCCAGCATTTTTGCTCAAATAGGCCAGCTCTAATTAGACCTGCATTCACTGAACTGGCAAAGATGGGAAGAACCCTGTAATCAGACCACCACAAAACACAAAAAAAATTACAAAGATTAGAGATTTATTAGAGACTATTTGGATTAACTAATAATTAACAGCCTTCCGGGAACAACTTCTGCCAGCGTCCCCTCCCCCCAAAAAAAGCCATGCTCCAGTTTGCCTCTGAGCCTTCATCCACACTGCTCTTTCTGCCTGAAACACCCTTCCCCAAAGCTTCTCATGGCTAATAAGAAGGTCAGTGGCTTCATTTTCAGCAAAGAAAGACAACACACCTATTTCCAGGGTCAACATCAAGTCTGTCCATTCCTTTGTTCATTCATGCACTTGCTTGGTTATTCAATCTGTATTGAGCACTTAATACCAGCCTCTGTGGAGTGCACTGAGGATGCAGACATGAAATAAGCCACCATGTTTGCCTTCGGGGAGCTTAGAGCTTAATGAAGGAGACAGAGAAGAAATGGTAGGACTGTGTGCTTAGTGGTCTAATTGGGGTTTGTATTATACAGGAGTATTGGGGAAGTTAGGAGCAGGGCCTGAGTCCTGAAGAATGAGACAGTACTTGGTTGAGGCAGAAATTATGGATCTGAAGATGGAATTAGCTCATGTGACTCATCTTCTTTCATTTCACTCTTTTTAGTAAAGGATCCATATTGCTCATATGGCTGATCAGGGTTGAGAGAGCTTTCTGTGGCCATGAAAGAGAAATAGTCCCATAGAGAGTAAGATATGTGCCATGCTTCATGCCAATCATGCACCAACACACTGGGACAACCTTTTTGAATGCAGATATAATCTCACTTCAAGATGGTGAAGGAAGCACGAGAGTTTACCTATCCTTCCTCCAAAGATTATACTTGCATGGCAAGAAAATATGTATGAAAAAGAATAACTCATAAAGCAGGGATGGGAATCAGGCAAGGTTGCCATCCATAGATAGAAATTTCAAGGAATTTCTGGAAAATAGCAAACAATATGGTTGGATTGAGCCAATAAAACCCACAACATAAAATAGATTTCAGAGAGGGCTGAGGAAGAGATGAGAGCTGTTCTTCCCAACAGAACCCAGCAGTATTCAGGTCTGGAATCACAGGGAGAAGAAGCAATAGGGTTAATTAATAAAAGGACTCTTTAGAATGTTGTTTTCCCTTTTTCTCCACCCCACTCCAAGCTCTGCACAGAAAAGCAGTACATAAAAGTAGCTCATCCCCTAAAAATAAAGCCTTCCTGATTTGGGCAATTTGGGTAGTCATAAGCTTGCCTGTCTGCTTCTCTCTCTCACTGTGCCTCCCATGAGTCTGTCAGTCCTTCCATTCATGAGGAGAGGTATGGTAGAAAAACCAGTCCTACCTAACTGCCAAGGAAATCCCACCAGTTACCTTACTAGGAAACCTAGCCCTTCATTTATAAATATGACTGCGCCAGTCAAAAATCATCAATTATTGAAAGAAAACCAAGAGCATAAGAAAGAAGGATCCAGAAGAACAACAAAACAATCTATACCAAAGGAAATAGAGTTGAAACAGGAAAAAGAAGATAATTTTTTTCTAAAAGTACTGTTTTTCAGGGATATTTGAGAGCATGTTGCATCTCTAAACATAAAAATTAAAAACTCCTAACCCCAGTGAGACTGGCCTCTATCAAAAAATCCCAGGCAACATTTTTAAATGAATTGGGTAGCACAGTTTCCAAAAGAGTGAATATGGACTCAGGTTACATTTACAGGATATCTTGCCCAGAACAGGGAAAGTGATAATCCTTCCTCACTTGGGGGCTGATCCCACTTCATCTGCTCACTGGTCACCTTGTTTTATACAGTAGAGCTTACCCTGGTGGGTGTCCAGGAAACTTAATGAACTGAAAATCTACAACATGAGAAAAATTGGCAAAACTGGTGATCGTTAGCCCAAAATAGAAAAACTATAGAAATCCCTGGATAGCTTGTGTTTATGTACTCAAAGGGTTATCACACAGAAGAGAGAACAGAAAGCTTATCAGCTTATCTTACCAAGATACAGAATTTATGGGAGGTCAGATTTCTACTCAATATAAGAGAAAATAAAGTAAAAAAGTACAGTGAACTCACAAAAACCTGCACACAAATGTTTATAGCAGCTTTATTCATACTTGCCAAAACTTGGAGGCGACCAAGATGTCCTTCAGTAGGTGAACAGATAAATAAATTGTGGAATAAATATTCCAAACAATGGAATATTATTTAATGCTACAAAGAAATGCACTATCAAGCCATAAGAAAGACATGGAGGAAACTTAAATGCATATTGTTAAGTGAAAGAACACAACCTAAAAGATTATGTATTATATGATTCCAACAATATGTATGACATTCTGGAAAATAGGCAAAACTAGGGAGACAGTAAAAAGATCTGTTGTCACCAGGGGTCTGGGAAAGGGAAGGAATGAATAGGGGAGCACAGAGGATTTTTAAGCAGTGAAACTGTTCTGCGTGATGCTATAATGGTAGATACATGTCACTACATATTTGCCAAAACACGTAAGATGTACAACACAAAGAGTGAATCCTAATGTAAACTATGCACTTTGGTTGATAATGATGTGTCTATGTTGGTTCGTTAATTGTAACCAAATGTACCACTCTGGTGTGGGATAACAGTGGGGGTGGCTATGCATGTGTTAGTGGAGGGAGTTTATGGGAGATCTCTGTAGTTTTCCACTCAGTTTGCTGTGACTTAAAGCTTTTCTAAAAACAATAGTCTATTAGTTTAAAAAAAATAACAAAAAAACATTTAACTTCTTTGTGAGGTAGTGATCTGCCTGTCACTGTAGGTAAAGGCTGAAAGAATGGCTGTCAAAGAATTTTTGAATTAGAAAGAAAATTATATTCCTAACCTCTGCATTTCCTCCCATCTCTTAAGTTTCTGTCATTTATTCATTCAACAAGTATTAAATATTTCTTGAATACTCTACACATTATTTTTAAAACTGAGGTATTTGTACCTCTAGGAATATATGGGAATATGTGATGGTGGACCAGTAGATACCCAAAGCCAACGTGTACACATGGTGCATCTTCCAAGAACAGTGATTTTATTTGATTTTTTAAAATTAAAGAAATACATCATTTAGAATATAAAACACAAATGAATTTTAAAGATAAATGCCATGTGTGCGTGAAGTGCTTCTAAATTTGCCTTCAGACCTCCCAATCCCCAAGGAACACAAATGCACACTGATCTTAGAGTGCGTTAGTGGGAAAGTTGGAGAAACACTGACTCACTATGTGCCAAGAGCTGTGTGTCTGAGGGGGGTACGTGGATGAATAAAGCACAGCTATACCTTCAGAGAGCTGGCCATGTAGAGGGACGGCTGGCCCCAGCTTCCTCATAGCAGAAAAACACTGATCTCTGATAGAAGGTGAATACAATTAACTTTTCTATACTGAGACAAGCATGGATTTCCTTCCTAGTTGTGGAACTACCTGCCATCGAAGAGTGTCATCCAATCCTGAGAATGTGATTTCATGAATATCCCAAGTTGGTGGCAGTACCCTGTCTAGTTTCTAGAAGGGAATTGCATGATTGACCTTAACCAATATCTCTTGGGGAAGATGATTTAAACTAAAGCCTATTTTATCTACTTTTTAACGGGGTTCTTTGGGTTTTTTCTTACTGATCTGTTTGAGTTCTTTGTAGATTCTAGATATTAGCCCTTCAGCGAATGTATAGTTTGTGAATATTTTCTCCCATTCTGTAGGTTGTCTATTTGCTCTGTTGGTTCTTTCCTTAGCTGTGCAGAAGCTTTTTAATTTAATCAGTTCCAATTTATTTATTTTTGTTATTGCTGTAATTGCCTTTAGGGTCTTAGTCATAAATTCTTTGCCTACACTGATATCTAGAAGCATTTTTCCTACATTTTCTTCTAGAATTCTTATGGTTTCATGCCTTTCATTTTTTTTCTTTTAAAGATACTTTATTTTCGGGGGGGGCAGTGTTTTTTTATTTTTATATTTTTTTAAATTCCAGAATATTATGGGGATACAAATGCTTTGGTTACATAAATTGCCATGGTACTGTTTGAATCAAGCCACAGTGTGCCCATCCCCCAGATTGCATGCATTGCACCCATTAGATGCATTTAAGTCTTTTATCCATCTTGAATTAATGTTTGTGAGTAGTGAGCGATGTGGACCCTGTTTCATTCTTCTGCATGTGGCTATCCAATTTTCCCAGCACCACTTATCCATAGAAATTTCATTCTTTATAGACATCACGGAAACAAACAGATGTTCTGATTAATTTCCTTTTTATGTTTCCCTTTTTGAAGTTCATTTATGGCCACACAGTATGTGCAGAGAGAGAAAGAGTGAAACAACTTATTTCCCTTGTTGAAAACCTTGACAATTTTTGTGTGCCAATATGAACAGCAAAACCAAAGGAAGATAAAGAGAGCAGCAGGATAGAGTAAGCATGTGAATGACAGAAATGTTAAATATGCAAAAATAATTGAATACATCTTGAAAACCAGGCAACATCATAAAAACTAATACATTCCTATTGCTACATTCACATTACCAATAAACTGAAACTAGTCGGATAGCTATATTCTCTGAATGTCAGTCGTCTTCATTCAAGCATGAAGACAAACTCACTGAAGACCTAGAAAAATCAACATCCCTGACATGTCTTTGGACTGCCTGTTACAGGTACACATTGCCTCAAACTTCCTCATTTAATCAATAAAGTAATTGCTCCCCCCAACAAGCTCCCACTCCCTAAGTTACTCTGAGAAATGCTTTCCAAATGATAGCAACATTGAGAACAGGAAACTAGAATCCATATAGAGCCTTAGGTTACCAATGGTTCAAGCAGTTCCAGTTTCTAGACTCATTCATTCTTTTGTTTTTTCATTTAACAAATATATATTGTGCCCCTACCTTGTGCCAAGTACTGTGCTGTGTGGGTCCTTCCCTAGCTAGCTCCACTGCAGTCCATCCATTCTTCCTGAAAACTGTTCCTCACATTGCCTTTCAGATGACCATCTTCAACATCACACCTTTCTGGGGAAGGAGACAGGGAGCTTACAACTGCACTTACAAAGCCAGTGGTTTTGGTGCTGGGGCCTGGTTTACAATCCCAGGGCTGGAAGGCTGGCTTGGGGGGAGGGGGTATCTCAGCTTAAGGTTCAGGGACTAACTAATCAGATCATCAAGAGCTCTTCTTCCAGAAGGCTCTGTTCATTCACACCTGCAGATGTAAGTATAAATATTGCTTATGTCCATTTACAAAATTTTCCTCAAAGCAGTTTGATAGTGAAAGAGAACCTGGCACATCAATAACTGGACTCCATATTTACAAGGATCTATAGAAAGATAAGTACGTAAAATCTAGAGAACGTGCTTGGCTTCTCCTTCCTGTGAATATTTGGAGTTTATATTTTCATGTTATCCAAGTTATGAGGGAGATGTATTTGTTTTCTCTCAATGCCATAGAAGCAGTTTATCTACAAGAAATCCTACAAAATTTGGGTCAGGATCCCTGCCTAATGAATCGAGCCAGATGGTAAGCAAACTTCTACCATAAGACTTTTGCTTCTAGTAATAATGGTGCAGAACTACGACTTCATCAATATTTTATTATTCATGAGTTTGGTTTAGGATTTTTGGCTTTTTTGTTTTTTGTTTTTTTAGTATGGTAATGTTCCAATTAACAGAAGTAAATCTAGAAGTAAAGTTTATCTAGTTCATATGGAAATTGGCCAGAGTAAGAAACAGAGAACCCAACCCCCCAGCAAATTTGAGATTAACTGCAAGGACATAGTGTTTCTCCTAGAGGAGGGTCTCCTGAACAGGATGCAATGAATGTTACTGGGGCACTTCCTCTTTCACTGAGAAATCAGCAAGTGTTTGAGTTGCGAAGATTCAGATACAAACAGGAGATCAAACCCATCGCCCTCCAGCCAAGCCCTCCAGGTGTCTTTGGCTCTTTGCTTGTTTGGGGGTCTCAACAACTCCCTAGTGTAAGGCAGGATTTGCTTGGTGCACAGCAGCAGTAAGATCAAGCCAATCAACAAACAACAGATACACACACAATCGATTACCTAAATGTCAGGAGTTACCTCTAGGTGTCAGCAGTAGCTGGTTCTCAGAGGGCTTGCAAAGATTCTTTCATTCAATTTTTCATTCATTCAACAAATATTTAATATCGTCTGTGTGCCTGGCACTACCCTTTCTAGCTATACAGCAATGAATAAGTCCTTTTCCTTCATGAAGCTTACATTCTAATGGGGAAAATGAGGAAGGAGAAGAAAAAAGAAGGAACAACCAATAGCTACTGGCAAGAGATTCCAAAGTAGACAACCAGAAAGTGCTCTTCATTTCAGAAGATTCCATCCCACCATCCTCCAGTTTCCAGTTTTCAGAAAGGCTATGTAATTAGTAGAAGGTTCAAACTGGATTTTGAGACAAAAGGCTGTTTTCCTGCAGCATTCCAAAATCCAGGTTACCATTTGGGAGCGCTCCTATGAAACACCAGTATTCATTTCTGGGCTTGCAGGGTTGTTTGCGCATCTCCATTACCCAGTTTCCTACAAGTAGCAGTGAACATAGTGGAAATTGCATGAGCTTTAGAGCCACACCTGCTGAGGCATTTGCAAATTGGGTGACCTGGAACATGTTACTTAGTCTAAGTTTAGTCATATGTAAAATGTGGAAAATACCTACCTCATTATCTGAAGATAAAATGAAATAATGTACAAAAAGTTCCTACTAGAATGGCCCTTGGGAAGTGCTTTGGATATATTGCTATAGTATTATTAGGGCTTATCATTTCCTCCTTAACCTGCCAAATTCCTTGCAGAGCAATACCAAGAGATGCATGTGGGGCTGTCCTAGCCCCAGGGAAGTGATAAGGAGTTACAGAAACTACCCTGCAGGGGCCACTGGAATCCATGAGGCTAGTGGATTCAGATATACCCACAGAAGATCTATATAAAATTTAATGACTGCTCAATATTATAAAATATTGCAAGCTCCTTCCCAAATTGACTGAGAAGCTGGGCGCGGTGGCTCACGCCTGTAATCCCAGCTTTCTGGGAGGCTGAGGCGGGCGGATAGCTGCAGCTCAGGGGTTCGACACCAGTCTCACACCAGCCTGACTACAGCGAGACCCCGTCTAAAAAAGTCTTGAAAAAAAATAGTAAAGGCAAAAAAAATACACAAAACCAACAAAACCCAGCCAGGCGCTCTGGCAAGCGCCTGTAGTCCCAGCTACCCGGGAGGCTGAGGCAGAAGGATCGCTCACAGACCAGGACCTCGAGCTTGCGGTGACCCACCCTCACTGCACTCTACCCAACACGCCGAGTGACACTCTTGTCTCCACAAAAAAATACAAGGAAACTCAAGCGCCTCCACCTGAAAAAAAAAAAAACCTCCCCCCAAATTGACTGAGAAGTTAGCATTCGAAGTTCATTTGTAAGCCCTCCCCTATGGACATTGCATTTGTAAAAATACTGTATGCCTCCTCAAAGTGGGGCAACATTCTTGGCAGGTGTGGTTGCTGTATTCGTCAGGGTTCTCCAGGGAGACAGAACCAATAGGACACAGATCGATAGAGATATATGAATACAGATATGTGAGAGGATATTTTTAGGGGAATTGGCTCACACAATTATGGAGGCTGAGAAGTCCCACAATGGACTGTCTGCAACCTGGAGAACCAGAGAAGCTGGTAGAGTGGCTCAGTCCAAGTTGGAAGGCCTGAGAACCAAGGAAACTGATGGCATAACTTCCAGCTTGAGGCTGAAGGCCCAAGAGCCCCAGAACACTGGTGCAAGTCCCAGAATCCAAAGGTGAAGGAAGCTGGCATGCTGATGTCTAAGGGCAGGAAAAGAAGGGTGTCCTGCTGTGGGGGGGGGGGGAGAGAGAGAGAGAGAGAGAGAGAGAGAGAGAGAGTTTTCATTCTCTATTCTTTTGCCTTTTCATTCCCTCTGGGTCCCCAGTCAATTGGATGGCACCCACCCACACTGACGGCAGATCTTCCCCACTCAGTCCACTGACTTACACACCAATCTCCTCTGAAAACACTGTCATAGACATACCCGGAAACAATACTTCACAGCCATCTAGGCATCCCTCAATCCAGTCAAGATGATGCTTACAATTAACCATCACAGCTGGGGTTAATCTGAAAGTGCCAAAACCAGTCACCCCAAAGAATCCCGTTGCTCAGCCAGTATCCAGGGTATGCCGTGGACAGACAGCTCCCCACAATGCACAGGCATCTGGTGTGGGTGCAAGGGGGGTGATAATCTTACCTTGGTACAAAACTAAACATGCAGAAGTGGAAAGTAAGTAAAAGAGAAAAAGGGTGAACTAAAGTTTGCCAAGGCCTTGGTCCTCAGAAGGCACGCAGGACCTAGGATGCTTCCATAGATGCCTCTGTCACCAGGCCCTAATACTAAAGGACATTTGAATGCTGCTGGGAAACACAGAGAACAAGGTATCTTTCTAGACACACATCAAAAAGGTGGGGTAGGGGGAAGGCTTATAGTTCTGTTCAGGATAAAATAAAGGAGTAAAGAAGCAAGGAGGAGGCAAAAAGGCAGGTTAGGTAAGACTCATTTAAATCAAGGGGTTGAAGAGGGTGTTCACAGCAAAATGCTTAGAGGAAGCTCAGGCTTCCAGGGAGGCAGGAAGAATCACTAGATGAGGCTACTCCGAGACAGGGAGGTAAAGAGAACACAGCCATTTTAGATTTTTGTAAGAAAACGTGCAAATTGTCTGAATCACAGCAAAACCATCACTCATGACTTTGTAGAAAACGTGCAAATTGTCTGAATCACAGCAAAACCATCACTCATGCCTTTGAATGTGGTCCAGAAATCTAAAACCCTGTCCACAGAAGTGAGATCTGGGGATGAAGGAAGTTCTCTCTTCCCCAAGACAAAGATTCCAAGCTCAGTCAGCCACAGGTACTTAAGCATTCTTACTACCAGGTTAGGGAGGATAAGCAGTACAGACTGATCATTACAGCTTGTCAGAGGAAGGCAGGAAAATGATGTCTGGAGCATTAGCCCCCTACATCCTGGCTTGAGGTGGTGCAAGGGCGAAAAGCAGCCTGATTTTTTTCCTCCTCTAGCTGGATGGGGTTCACAGCAGCTGCGGGAGTTTAGAGAGAAGGAAGGCTACTAATGTGGGAGCCATTGGTGGCTCATGGGATGATACTGAAGGTTCTAGGACAGGCCTGCTGTGGCATTCAGATATGCCTGGTTATGTTTAGGAAACTGAAGAACAAGTTGCCTGAAGGCTCATCTCTTATGTGCCTGAGAAGCCTTCAAGGAGAAAACTCAAAAGTGTGAGGAGGAGCCATGCATAATAACCTTCACTAATACCAAAGATTTAATTTTAGGAGGGGATGGACAGGAGACTATGAGCCCAAAATGGGGGCTGTTCCTCTGATAGATGGCCTGTTGGATTCATATTTGAGTCCCAGAGAGAGGAGGGAGGAGGCTTTAAATAAAAACCTAGAAAGGGGGCTTAAAACTCAGAAAGACCTTAGTACAGCTTTGAGGACTTGCCCCCAGAGTATAGCACAGCAGAGAAAAGAAGTTTTCCCCTTTGCTTCAACCCACCCACAGCAGTGGCTTCTCAAGGACTCTGGGATCCGTCAGTGCCTGGAGGACATGGAAGGACCCAGCAGTGGTGCTCCATGATAGGTAAGTGGTTTGTGAGCACATGTCACACAATCCCTGGTGGCAAAAAAATACTCAGGGGCACCTTATAAAGAATTGAGGTTCTGTGAGAAGGGGGGGCAGGGGAATGAGGGGCAAAGTCAGTGTAATGGGTGTTGTTCCTGTTATAATGAGACAATATTGTGTTCTTGTTAATCATGTGGGTTTGAGAATCAAATGGCCTGTGTTCAGATTCAGATTCCACACTAACTGGCTGTGTGACCTTGTGTAAATAATTTACTAATGTCTCTGGATCTCAGTTTTCACATCTGTAAAATGGGGCTAATTGCAAGACTGAACTCAGAGCTAAAAAAATAAAACCCAACTATTAATATATAATAAAAATGCATACATGTGCCAGCTAAGCTATATAACAGAAAGATTAAAGATCCTCTAAGAGAGGTATAATCCTGTTTTGATGTGCCCTATGGTTGGTGAGGATGATATTGAGAAAATTAATTGATATTAACGTTAGCCTCTTTATACTCTCAGTGCACGATTGTGACGGAGCTAAGCATACAGCTGATCTCCCCCACATGGCTCCTGCACAGAGGCCTATCAGAAGGTAACATGAGAATAAAGAAGTAAAGAAACCAACTGCAATTCTGTGTCCCTGCCTCAGTAACACCCTATGAAACCAACTCATTGAACTTGCTTAAATATGAAACTTCAAGGAATAAAAGGCAAGCTTAAAGAAGTAATTAGATGACAGCCAGAGGAGGAGAAGGAAGAAGAAGAAGGAGGAGAAGTTAGCATGGGTGCTTATCAGGAATCAAACATCTTCCTGTATCTTAAATACACTATATCATTTAGGAATGGTTCAGCAATTGTTAGTGGAAGTCACTCTACAAAGTAAATATAGAAGAATTGAATGATGCACGTAAGTTACCACACATGCAATTTGCCTACAGTGATCAACACAAATTGGATATTGTGGATTGGTAAAGTTGGGTTACAATTTGGCAAGCACAAAATGATGTTCCTTTAAATCTAAAGTAGGCAATATTCTTTAAATTTTTAAAGGAAGAAATCTTTGAAAACATGAAGCTTAATTTGCCTCACTTTGGGAAGATGAGATAGTTCAGGCTCAGGGACATGGAAGAGATGAGATAATAGGGAGATACAAATTCTCACTGCATTTTAATGTAGAGTGAGTTTTATACACATTGCCCAATGGATCTGAATTCAAAATTTAAATCAAATGCTGTCACAAAGTGACTGGGAAGAGATTTGCAACTAAACACCGAATAACTAACCCAGACTCTCTCTCTCTCAGCCTGTCCATTCAGCCAGCCTTACTACACCTCCATCCTCATATACCTCCTCCACAAAGTATATGGGGGAACACACAACCCTTCAGTCCTACTCCTGCCCCTAAATGGATACTACTACAAATTTGCTTGTCCCTAGTGGCAGCTCCATTCCCTCAGACCCAGACCTGAAGTCTGAGTCATTTTTGACTCCTCACTCTACCTTCTCTTCTTCACCTTCTTCTCATACATCCATCAGTAGCCTAATCCTTCTGTCCCAGTTATGTTTCTTACATGAATCTCCTTTGAATCTCGTAATCTTTCACCTGGATCATTAAAATGCCCACCTGAGTGTACCTGGCTCCTATTCCATCCCCCACATAACTCTTGTTATGCATTGCAAACACAGTGATCTAAAACTCTAGCTTTTTAAGGGAGCAGGTGAATTTCTTTACTATTTATAGCAGAAAGTGGAGCAGCTACCGATTGATTTAAAAAATAAAATTGACTTGCTTAGTGTGACCCTGAAAGAACCACAAATAGTGCATCTCTCTTAACACCCTACTCTTAATCTTCCCCAGTTCAATGTTTCTCATGTTCCTGCATCTCTTTGGATAACGTTATGAAATCCCAACAAGGAGCCAACTCAAGATGAGTAATGGTGTGATGACACACACAAGAACAAGATGTCTCTGAGTGAAGGAAAACAGTGTGCTCCAACCGCAGGAAACCAGAAGCAGGAATCACCACGAGAGCCAAAAGGCAGTCTTGAAACAGCACATCTGCCAACTACCAAAAAATTTCCTCAGGTTCTGACCAAATTAAAATAGTGACTATCTTCTTAGTAGACTCTAATGTCTAAAGTATGCTGCCTTCTCTGAGCACCTTAAACAAGGTCACCTTTTGAGATATACTATTTAAACATTCTTTTGGGGCAGGAATTTCCTGAGCTTCTATTTTGCTGTGTGAAAGTGCTATCTGCCCATTGGGTGGGGAGGGAGGCGTCTGCCAATCCACAATTTTTTTCAGCTCTGGGATGTAGTTTTTGGCACATACTGCTAGCTTCCAAACCAATATCCATTTTTCTCTTCTTTTTTATTAAAAGAATTCACATTTTAGAGGACTCACTAGTGTTTACAGATAAAACTTATATTTCCCAGATTTCCTTACAGATAGCAATAGCCATGTGACACGCAGTTCTGGTTCATAAAATGTAAGTAGAAGTCATTGTGAGGGGCTTCTGGAAAAGTCCTTAAAAGACTCAGCTGGCACATATGTCTTTGTTCTTTCTTCTTTTTCCTTTCTCCTGCCTGAAATTCAGGTACAAGGGCTGGAGGTATAGCTATAGCCATCATCTTGCAACCATGAAAGACAAGCTAAAGAATCATAAGGACCTCACCCTAACAGCCTCAAGCTGCTGAACCAATGCCAGCAACCATCTACCTCTAGGCTTCCTATCATAACAGAAAATAAATCAATATTTGGTTAATTGCTAATATTTGTGTTTACTATAAATTGTACCTGATTTTTAAAAACTGGTATAGTAGCTTAAATGAGAAGACAGATGTAACTAATAAACTGTTCATGTTCTATGGTATATCATTCCTTTTATGTACATGGTGTATATGTGTATATGTGGTGTGCACAAACATCTATGGGTATAATGCATTAACTCTCATTTATGATGGACTGAATATTCATGTCCCCCCAACCAATGTGTGTGCCCCCCATCATCAAATTCATATGTTGAAACCCTGCTGGGGCTTGGGCCTTTGGAGACAATCAAGGTTAGATGAGGTCATGAGAGTGGGGCCCTCATGAGAGAATTTGTGACCTTACAAAAAGAGACACCAGCAAATCCTCTCTTTCTCTTTCTTCATGCACATGTATGGACAAAGAAGAGATCATGTGATCATACCACAAGATGGCAGCCACCTGGAAACCAAGAGAAGAGGCCACAACATAAAACTTCCCTTGCCTGTGCCTTGACCTTAGACTTGCCAGCCTCTAGTACTCAGAGAAATAAATTTCTGTTGTTTAAGCCACCCAGTCTATAGTATTTTGTTATGGCAGCCCTAACTGACTAAGCAGATGATTTCTGTATCCTAAAGAGGATCAGTTACACAAATTTTTTGGGTTCCCAATGTACATAAAAGTTATGTTTACACTATAGTATTAAGTGTGCCATAGCATTATGTCTAAAAAATGTACATACCTTAATTAAAATGTAGATTATTGCTAAAAAATGGTGACACAGAGACACGAAGTGAGCATATGCTGTTGGAAAAAATGACATCAATAGACTTGCTCAAGGCAGGGTTGCCACAAACCTCAAATTGTGAAAAATGTAGCATGTATGAAGTACTACAAAGCAAAGTGCAATATAAAAAGGTAGGGCTGTATATCTTTCCAAAATTCAAAATTTTTAGTATGATAACAAGCTCTATCACCTGGAACTCTTCTACCTTAAAATTATCAAAATTCACATTTGGCAAACCCTTAATGATAACCTAAGATCTCAAAGCTGGAAATAGTCTTTGAAAGTTTTCCAGTAATGGTTGATGGCTGCTGTCTATCTGGAACTTTAGAGTTTATAAAACCCTGTCACACATTTTAACGTTTAACTCTTGCTATATCCCTATGAAGTAGAGATTATTATTCTAATTATATACATGAACAAGCTTAAAGCTTTAGTCAAGAAATACATGGGGAAATTGTCTACATTAATAATCATAAAATAAAAGTTAATGCAAATAAAATAACAGTAAAACACCACTTTGCCAAAAACTTAACTAAGGTAAATAGCAAAAGCAATGCTGAGGAGCAAGTAAATGACACATTTTTGTACGTGCTAATCAAAGTATAAACCAGTACAATTCCTTCGTGAAAGTCTATACACCAAGAATCTCAATATGTTCATGTCTTTAACCTATAATCTCAATTCTAAAACCCTTTCCTAAAAGAAACAAGAACAAATGAAAAAAAGGCAAAACTGAAATGTTTAATTGTAAAGATTAGTTTAATACACTATGGCATAATGTGCATCTATTAATAACAAAATGATGTTTATATAAAGTGTATAACTACAGAAAACGCTTAATGATAATGTTTAAAAAGTAATAAATAAAATTATATATATGGCCCTACTCCTTAAGTATGGGCTGTGCATAGTGACTTCCTTCCAAAAAGTACAGTATGGAAAGGAAGAAAAAAACTAACTTTAAAGTGTAGAAACCAAACACTACCTCAGCCAGGTGATCAAGGTTACCATCATGTTGATAA